>OZ030015.1:11515469-11782969 GCA_964023405.1 Apodemus agrarius
GCTTTAACTTCTGAGTGCTGAGGTGAGGTCTCCACCTTCTCTCTGGAGGGGAACAGCTAAGAGCACACAGGGAAAATGATTAGTGGAGCAGCTGGGACAGAAGTCTTCCCGCCTCCATTTGCACCAGGAAGCCAGGTGGCTCCAAAAGCTTCTGTGCACAGACCCTGCCAGAAAAGAACTGGTCTCCCAGGAGTATGGACACAGACTTACAGGCCTACAGGAGGGACAAGCTCTAGACAGAGACAGCAAGACCAACTAACATCAGAGATAACCAGATGGTGAAAGGGAAGCCCAAGAACTCTACTAATAGAAACCAAGGCTACTTGGCGATATCAGAATCCAGGTCGCCCACCACAGCAAGTCCTGAATACCCCAACACACCGGAAAAGCAAGAGTTGGATTTAAAATCATATCTCATGATGCTGATAGAGGACTTCAAGAAGGACTTAAATAACTCCCTTAAAGACATACAGGAGAACAAGGTTCAACAGGCAGAAGCCCTTAAAGAGGAAACACAAAATTCCCTTAAAGAATTACAGGAAAACAAAAACAATCAAGTGAAGAAACTGAACAAAACCATCCAGGATCTAAAAGTGGAAGTAGAAAAAAATGAAGAAGTCACAAAGGGAGACAACTCCGGAAATAGAAAACCTTGGAAAGAAATCAGGAGTCTTAGATGCAAGCATCAACAACAGAATATAAGAGATAGAAGAAAGAATCTCAGGTACTGAATATACCATAGAAAACATTGACTCAACAGTCAAAGAAAATGCAAAATTCAAAAAGCTTGTAACCCAAAACACTCAGGAAATCCTGCCTTGGTCCGCTGCCCTGGAGGGGTTTTAGTTCTGGGGAACCAGGATTCTTTGGCCAGGAGGTACGAGTTCGGCAGAATGAATACGCATAGACAGCAGGTTTCATTACATACTAAAAAAAATGTGCTTTTTTTTTCAGTAAGGAGCCTTTTTGAGCACATGCTTCTGACATTTACATATTAAAAGATATAGCCAGCCAAGCAAGAACAATTAGCATAGCCATACCAGAAAAAGAAATGAAAAATCAACCAGGTAAAAGGATTCTCGTGTAACAAATTTCGAAATTCAAACACAGACAATAACAATTTCAGTCTAAATGAGTCTCTGTGAGTAAACTTTATCTGACATCTAGCTTTTGTCTGTAAAATCTGAAGTTTCCTATATTTTCTATGAAGAAGGCAAGCCAAATTCTGATGCTTTCCTAGGTTCCACATAGCCTCATTAATATTTTATGAGCTGAAATCTGAGCTACACCTGGATAAGCCAAGAATGTTGTTATGGCCCAGGACTTCCTAGATGGCATTAGCAAGACAAAAAAAGGCAGTTCTTGCAAGCCTCCATTGAGGAATCTCTGAACTTAGCACCAACTCAAATGTAAATATTATAGTCTGAGCCTATTGTCTCAGACCAGTCCTGAACCTGTGTATTCTGCAAAGACTTTTTATCAAATAACGAAAGGGGCCCACATTCCTAGGATTCCCGGAAAATTTCTACTAGTAGTATCATACTTTCCATCACGGTTCCAAAAAAGGTTTCTAGCTAGCAATACTACCCCCAAAAAATGGGCTACAATTACTCTCTTGAATCTACTCGGTCTTGGCTACCAGAAATAAAAGAAATTTAGAAAGGAAAATAAATTGCCAAACGAAAAATTATGGCTTCTATGTTGTGGGAACTCCACAGGCCCTAAGAGGGTTTTTTTTTTCTGCCTCAGTTCTGCAGAACATTATCTTACAGAAACAATTAGGGCTAACACAGAAAAATCCAGGACAAAATAAAAAGACCAAACCTAAGGATTATAGGTATAGAAGAAAGCAAAGATTTATAACGTAAAGGACCAGTAAGTATCTTCAACAAAATTATAGAAGAAAAATTCCCTAACCTAAAGAAAGAGATGTCCATGAACATACAGGAAGCCTACAGAATTCCAAACAAATTGGACCAGAACAGAAAGTCCTCCCGGCACAAAATAATCAAAACACCAAATGCACTAAACAAAGAAAGAATATTAAAGGCAGTAAGGGAAAAGGGCAAATAACTTATAAAGGCAGATTTGTCAGAATTACACCAGACTTCTCACCAGAGATGATGAAAGCTAGAAGATCCTGGGAAGTTCTCATACAGACCCTAAGAGAACACAAATGCCAACCCAGACTACTATACCCAGCAAAACTCTCAATCTCCACAGGTGGAGAAACCAAGATATTCCATGATAAAACCAAATTTACACAATGTCTTTCCACAAATCCAGCCCTACAAAGGATAATAAATGGAAAATGCCAACACAAGGAGGGAAACTACACCCTAGAAAAAGCAAGAAAATAACCTTCTTCCAAGAAACCCAAAAGAAGGCAACCACACAAACATAAAAATAACATCAAGGGGGCTGGAGAGATGGCTCAGTGGTTAAGAGCACCAACTTCTCTTCCAAAGGTCCTGAATTCAAATCCCAGATGGTGGCTCACAACCATCCATAATGAGATCTGATGCCCTCTTCTGTGGTGTCTAAAGACAGCTACAGTGTACTTACATATAATAAATAAATATTTAAAAAATAAATAAATAACATAAAAAATAACAGGAAGCAACAATCACTATGCCTTAATATCTCTTAACATCAATGGACTCAATTCCCCAATAAAAAGACATAGACTGACAAAAATATTTTTCCTGTAAATCTTCAATTCAATCAGGAAATGTTTGTAATTCCTCCTTCAATTAATTTAGAATTTTTTTATGTCTACCCTGTTACCTGCATTATTTATTATGATAATCTTCAATTTTAACATGTTTTTCTATATAGTTCTATTTTATCAGAAATGTTTTCCATGAAAATATCTGATTTTATCAGAAAATATTTTTAATTCTACATTCAATTAATTTAAAAAGGTTTTTTATGTCTACCATTTTATCTGTATAATTTTCCATAAAACAGTCTATTTTAACATGTTTTTCAATCTATTTCTTGAATTTTATCAGAAATATTTTCCATGTAAATCTTCAATTTTATCTGAAAATGTTTATAATTCTACTTTCAATAAACTTAGAATTATTTTTATGCCTACCATTTTATATGTATAATTTTCCATGATAATCTTTAGTTCTAACATGTTTTTCTATATATTTCTTCAATTTTATCAGAAATATTTTCCAGAACAAAGTAGGGGGTTGGTTAGACCGAGCCCTGTGACCCACCACCATCTTGGAGCTGGTAGCTCAATCAGGTATGCAGAGGGCACCAGAGTGAAGGATTGCCCAGGGCACAGCCTGCCTGGGTGCCTTCCTTCACCAGGGCGCCGGGCAGCTGCGGGGAAGCATCTGACCTATAGGAAGTCACGTGGATAGATAGAGCCCCACAGACCAAGATCACCATCCTCTTGGATCCCACAGTTCATCCAGGGAGGCGCCTGATCTACAGGGAGCCTCACGGTCACCATCTTGGCAAGAGCAACTCAACCAGATGGAGCCCCGCGGACTGAGATCACCACCACCTAAGCTCTGGCAGTCCAGTCAGGGAAGCTCCTGACCTGCAGGGAATCCCACAATTAGACAGAACCCAATGACCCGCTACCATCATTGAGCTGGTAGCTCAACCAGGTACGCAGAGGGCACCAGAGTAAAGGATTGCCCAGGGCACAGCCTGCCTGGGTACCTTCTGCACCAGGGAACCAAGCAGCTCTACAGCTGCCTGGGTGCACAGGGGAATGTCTGACCTGCAGTCACATGGATCCCGCGGTTCAACCACGGAAGCGCCTAATCTACAGGGAATCCCATGGTTAGATGGACAAGGCACACTAGGGCATCAACCACACCTAAGAGTAGGACAACACATCAGTAATCTGTCCCAGGGGAAACCCAGTCATCCACTGGTGCAGAAATAGCCTTACAGGCCCACAGTAGGTTCAAGCACCAGCCACTGTCAACAGGACCAACTAACGCCAGAGATAAATAGATGGCAAAAGGCAAACACAGGAACGTTAGTAACAGATATCAAGGCAATATGGCAACATCTATACCAAATTCCTCAACAACAGCAAGTCCTGGATACCCCAACACTCCAGAAAAACAAGATTTGGATTTAAAAGCACTGTTCATGATGCTGTTAGAGGAACACAAAAAGAACATAAATAAATCTCTTAAAGAAATACAGGGGTACATGAATAAATTAGAAGAATTTACAGTGGAAAAACAAAAATCACTTAAAGAAATTCAGGAGAATATGGGTCAACAGATAGAAGCCAATAAAGAGGAAGCATGATAATGACTTAAAGAAATTCAGTAGAATTTGAGACAACAAGCAGAAATCATGAAAGAGGAAACACAAAAATCTTTTAAAGAAACACAAGAAAATGCAAACAAACAAGTGAAAGAAGTGAGCAAAAACATCCAGGATCTAAACAGAGAAATAGAAACAACTAAGAAATCACAAAGGGAGACAACTTTGGAGATAGAAAACCTTGGGAAGAAATCAGGGACCATAGATGCAAATATCAACAACAGAATATAAGAGATAGAAGAAAGGATCTCAGATGCCAAAGACACCATAGAAACCCTTGACTCAACAGTGAAAGAAAATGCACAAAGCAAAAAGCTTGGAGCTCAAAACATCCAGGAAATCCAGAACACAATTAGAAGACCAAACCTAATGATTATAGGTATAGATGAAAGTGAAGATATACGACTTTAAGGGCCAGCAAATATCTTCAACAAAATTATAGAAGAAAACTTTCATAACCTAAAGAGATAGTTGCCCATGAATATACAAGAAGCCTACAGAACTCCAAACATACTGGACCAGAACAGAAATACTTCCCATTACATAATAATCAAAACCCCAAATGTACTAAACAAAGAAAGAATATTAAGAGCAGTAAGGGGAAAAGGACAAGTAACATATGAAGGAAGACCTATCAGAATTATACCAGACTTCTCACGAGAGACCATGGGCAGATCTCATACAGAGTCTAAGAGAACACAAATTCCAGCCTAAACTACTATACCCAGCAAAATTCGCAATCGCCATAGACGGAAAAGCCAAGATATTCCAGGATAAAACCAAATTTACACAATATCTTTCCACAAATCCAGCCCTACAAAGGATAATAGGTAGAAAACACCAATACAAGGAGGGGAACTACATCCAGGAAAAAGCAAGATAGTAAACTTTTTCATCAAGCCCAAAAGAAGATAACCACTCAAATATAAAAATAACATCAAAACTAACAGGAAGTAATCATCACTACTCGCTAATATCTCTTAACATCAATGAACTAAATTCCCCAATAAAAAGGCATAGATTAACAGACTGGATACATAAACAGGACCCTACATTTTGCTGCTTACAGAAAACACACCTCAGGATCAAAGACAAACACTACCTCAGTGTAAAAGTCTGGAAAAATTTTACAAACAAATGTTCTTAGGAAACAAGCCAGAGTAGCTATCCTAATAGCAGATAAAATTGACTTTCAACCTAAAGTCATCAAAGGAAACACAGAAGGATACTTCTTACTGCTCAAAGGAAAAACTCACCGAGAAGAACTCTCCATTCTGAACATCAATGCTGCAAAAGCAAGGGCACCCTCATTTGTAAAAGAAACTTTACAAAGCTCAAACCACACATTTAACCTAACACAAAAATTGTGGGCAACTGCAACACTCCACTCTCCTCAGTGGACAGATTAGGAAAACAGAAACTAAGCAGGGAAACAGTGAAACTAACAGAAGCATTGGTCCTATTGGATTTAACAGATATATACAGAACATTTCATCCTAAAGCAAAAGAATATGCCTTTTTCTCAGCACCCCATGGTACATTCTCCAAAATCGACCATATAATTGGTCACAAGACAGACCTAAACAAATTTAAGAATACCAAAATAATCCGATGCCTCCTATCAGATCACTATGGAATAAGAGTGGTCTTCAATAGAAAAAAAAAAAAAACAGAAAGCCCACATACACATGGAAGCTGAACAATGCTCTACTCAATGATAATTTGACCAAAGAACAAATACAGAAAGAAAGAAAAGACTTTTTAGAATTTAATGAAAATGAAGGCACGACATACCCAAATTTACAGGACGCAAAGAAAGCAGTACTAAGAGGAAAACTCATAGCTCTGAGTACCTCCAAAAAGAAACTAGAGAGCGGCAGGCCTCCATATTGCAACCAGGACACAGCTGGAAAGGTACAAGTACACAGACTCCTTATGGGGCTACCGCACAGGGAGATCTGCTAGGCTATCGCCCCCAGGCAGGCCCAGAGGTGCCCGCCTAGGCTCTGCTGCACGTCCCGGCGACCTTAGGCTGTGCACCCAGGCAGCCAGAGGCAACCAGCTCCCAGGATCTTGGACCAGCGGTAGCGGCAGGCCTCCATATTGCAACCAGGACACAGCTGGAAAGACCCAGGTAGACAGATTCCATCAGGGGATACCGCCGCGGGGGGATCTGCTAGGCTCTCGCTACTAGGCAGGCCCAGCGGTGCCCGCCGAGGCTCTGCTGCACTCCCCCACACTTCCCGGAGACCTCAGGCCGAACACCAAGGCAGTGGGTGGCAGCCAGCTCGTGATCCCGTTGAGCAGCAATCACGCATAACCACCAGTAGAGAAACAACAGGTGAGCCCAGCCTCACAGGAGATTCAAACACCAGCCACTGACAACAAGGTCAACTAACACCAGAAATAACCAGATGGCAAAAGGTAAAAAAAGGAACATCACTAACAGAAATCAAGGCAACATGACAGCATCTGAACCCAGTTCGCCAACAACAGGAAGCCCTGGATACTCCAAAACACCAGAAAAACAAGACTTGGATATAAAATCACTGGACAGGATGCTGGTAGCTGAACACGTAGAAAAATCTCATAAAGAAATAGAGGAGAAAATGGATCAAAAGTTAGAAGCCTTTACAAGGCAAATACAAAAATCACTTCAAGAAATGCAGGAGAAGATGGATCAAAAAGAAGAAGACAATAAGGAAGAAAGATGAAAATCAGTTAAAGAAATACAGAAGAACCTGGGCCAACAAGTAGAAGCTATGAAAGAGGAAACACAAAAATCTATTAAAGAAATACACGAAAACACAATCAAGCAAGTGAAAGATCTGAGCATATCCATCCAGGTACTAAAAACAGAAGTAGAAACAACTAAGAAATCGCAGAGGGAGACAACATTGGAGATAGAAAACCTTGGGAAGAAATCAGGGGCCATAGATGCAAATATCAACAATAAAATACAAGAGATAGAAGACAGAATCTCAGATGCTGAGGATACCATAGGAACCATGGATTCAACAATTAAAGAAAATGCAAAATTCAAAAAGCTGGTAACCCAAAACATTCAGGAAATCCAGGACACAATGAGAAGACCAAACCTAAGGATTATAGGGATAGATGAGAATGAAGATATACAACTTAAAGGACCAGCAAATATCTTCTACAAAATTATGGAAGAAAACTTCTCCAACCTAAGGAGAGAGATGCCCATGAATATACAAGAAGCCTATAGAACCCCAAATAGACTGGACCAGAACAGAAATACTTCCTGTAACATAATAATCAAAACCCCAAATGTACTAAACAAAGAAAGAATATTAAAGGCAGTAAGAGAAAAAGGACAAGTAACATATAAAGGAAGACCTATCAGAATTACACCAGACTTCTTACCTGAGACCATGAAAGCTAGAAGATTCTGGGCAGACCTCATGCAGACTCTAAGAGAACACAAACTTCAGCCAAAACTACTATACCCAGCAAAACTCTCAATTGCCATAGATAGAGAAACCAAGGTATTCCATGACAAAACCAAATCTGCACGATATTTATCTACAAACCCAGCCCTACAAAGGATAATAGGGGAAAAATACCAATACAAGAGGGGAAACTACACCCCAGAAGAAACAAGAAAGAAACCCCCTCTCACCCAACCCAAAAGAAGAGAACCACTCAAATACCAAAAAATAATAATAATAATAATAATAATAATGCCCAAATGTTAGGAAGTAATAAATACTATTCCTTAATATCTCTTAATATCAATGGACTCAATTCCCCAATCAAAAGACACAGACTAACAGACTGGATACAGAAACAGGACCCTACATTTTGCTGCATACAGGAAACACATCTCAGTGTCAAAGACAAACACCACCTTAGAGTAAAAGGCTGGAAGACAGTTTTACAAGCAAATGGTCTCAGGAAACAAGCCGGAGTAGCCAGATAAAATTGACTTTCAACCTAAAGTCATCAAAAGAGACACAGAAGGTCATTTCTTGCTTGTCAAAGGGAATATCCACCAAGAATAATTCTCAATACTGAACATCTATGCCCCAAATGTAAAGGCACCCTCATTCGTAAAAGAAACTTTACTAAAGCTTAAAGCACACATTGCACCTAACACAATAATTGTAGGTGACTTCAACACTCCACTCTCCTCAATGGACTGATCAGGAAAGCAGAAACTAAACAGGAACACAGTGAAACTGATTGAAGCTTTGGACCATTGTATTTAACATATATATATATATATATATATATATATATATATATATATATATATACATATACATATACATGTGTGTGTGTGTGTGTGTGTTCCACATACACATGGAAACTGAACAATACTCTACTCAATGACACATTGGTCAAGGAAGAAATAAAGAAAGAAATCAAAGACTTTTTAGACTTCAATGAAAATGAAGGTACGACCTACCCAAATCTTTGGGACACAATGAAAGCAGTGCTAAGAGGAAAACTCATAGCCCTGAGTGCCTCCAAAAAGAAACTGGAGAGAGCATACACTAGCAACTTAACAGCACACCTGAAGACCCTGGAACAAAAAGAAGCTAATTCACCCAGGAGGAGTAGAAGAGAGGAAATTATCAAACTAAGGGCTGAAATCAATCAAGTAGAAACAAAGAGAACCATACAAAGAATCAACAAGACCAGGAGCTGGTTCTTTGAGAAAATCAACAAGATAGATAAACCATTAGCCAGACTAACCAAAGGACACAGAGACAGTATACAAATTAACAAAATTAGAAATGAAAAGGGAGACATAACAACAGAAACCGAGGAAATTCAAAAGATCATCAGATCCTACTACAAAGGTCTATACTCAAAACAACTGGATAATCTGGAGGAAATTGACAATTTCCTAGACAGATATCAAATACCAAAATTAAACCAGCATCAAGGAGATCAGCTAAATAGTCCCATAACCCCTAAAGAAATAAAAGGGGTTATAGAAAGCATCCCAACCAAGAAAAGTACGGGACCAGATGGTTTTAGTGCAGAATTCTACCAGACCTTCAAAGAAGACTTAACACCAATACTTTTCAAACTATTCCACAAAATAGACACAGAAGGGACACTGCCCAACTCATTCTTTGAAGCCACAATTACGCTAATACCTAAACCACAAAAAGATCCAACAAAGAAAGAGAACTACAGGCCAATTTCTCTTATGAATAAAGATGCAAAAATATTAAATAAAATTCTTGCTAACCGAATCCAAGAGCACATCAAAACGATCATCCAACATGATCAAGTAGGCTTCATCCCAGGGATGCAGGGATGGTTCAATATACAGAAATCCATCAATGTAATCCACTACATAAACAAACTGAAAGAAAAAAACCACATGGTCATCTCATTAGATGCTGAAAAAGCATTCGACAAAATTCAGCATCCTTTCATGCTAAAATTCTTGGAAAGAGCAGGAATTCAAGGCCCATACCTAAACATGGTAAAAGCAATCTACAGCAAACCAGTAGCCAACATCAAAATAAATGGAGAGAAACTTGAAGCATTCCCACTAAAATCAGGGACTAGACAAGGCTGCCCTCTCTCTCCATATCTTTTCAATATAGTACTGGAAGTTCTAGCAAGAGCAATTAGACAACATAAGGAAGTCAAAGGGATACAAATTGGAAAGGAAGAAGTCAAACTATCATTATTTGTAGACGATATGATAGTTTACCTAAGCGACCCAAAAAACTCCACCAGAGAACTTCTACAGCTGATAAACAACTTCAGCAAAGTGGCATGTTATAAAATTAACTCAAGCAAGTCAGTGGCCTTCTTGTACTCAAAGGACAAGCAGGTTGAGAAAGAAATTAGGGAAATAACACCCTTCACAATAGCCACAAACAACATAAAGTACCTTGGCGTAACTCTAACCAAACAAGCAAAAGATCTGTATGACAGGAACTTCAAGTCCTTGAAGAAAGAAATCGAAGAAGACCTCAGAAGATGGAAAAATATTTCTTGCTCTTGGATTGGCAGGATCAATATAGTAAAAATGGCCATCTTGCCAAAAGCAATCTACAGATTCAATGCAATCCCCATCAAAATCCCTAATCAATTTTTCATATGTCTAGAAAGAGCAATTCTCAAATTCATCTGGAGCAACAAAAAACCCAGGATAGCTAAAACTATTCTCAACAATAAAAGGACTTCTGGGGGAATCAATATCCCTGACCTCAAGCAGTACTACAGAGCAATTGTGTTAAAAACTGCCTGTTATTGGTACAGCAACAGGCAAGTAGATCAATGGAATAGGATTGAAGACCCAGAAATGAACCCACAGACTTATGGTCACTTGATCTTTGATAAAGGAGCCACAACCATCCAGTGGAAAAAAAGATAGCCTTTTCAACAAATGGTGCTGGTTCAACTGGAGGTCAACATGCAGAAGAATGCGAATTGACCCACTCTTATCTCCTTGTACTAAGCTCAACTCCAAGTAGATCAACGACCTCCACATAAAACCAGACAATCTGAAATTAATAGAAAATTAACTGGGGAAGACCCTGGAGGACATAGGCACAGGGGGAAAGTTCCTGAACAGAACACCAATAGCTTATGCTCTAAGATCAAGAATAGACAAATGGGACCTCATAAAATTACAAAGTTTCTGTAAGGCAAAAGACACTGTCAAAGGGACAAAACGGCAACCAACAAATTGGAAAAAAATCTTCACCAATCCTACATCTGACAGAGGGCTAATATCCAATGTATACAAAGAACTCAAGAAGTTAGACTCCAGAAAACCAAATAACCCTATCAAAAATGGGGTACAGAGCTAACAAAGACTTTTCACCTGAAGAACTCCAGATGGCTGAGAAGCACATTAGGAAATGTTCAACATCATTAGTCATTAGGGAAATGCAAATCAAAACAACCCTGAGATTTCACCTCATGCCAGTAGGAATGGCTAAGTTTAAAAACTCAGGAAACAGCAGGTGTTGGCGAGGATATGGAGAAAAAGGAACACTCCTCCACTGCTGGTGGGATTGTAAGCTGGTACAACCACTCTGGAAATCAGTCTGGTGGTTCCTCAGAAAACTAGACACGATACTTCTGGAGGACCCTGCTTACCATTCTTGGGCATATACCCAGATGATTCCCCTGCAGGCAACAAGGACACATGCTCCACTATGTTCGCATCAGCCTTATTTATAATAGCCAGAATCTGGAAAGAACCCAGATGTCCCTCAACAGAGGAATGGATACAAAAAAATGTAGTATATATACACAATGGAGTACTATTCAGCCATTAGAAGCAATGAATTCATGAAATTCTTAGACAAGTGGATGGATCTGAAGAAAATCATACTAGGCTCATCTGCAGCCATCTTGGTGGCGGATGCTTAGACTGAGCAGGCAGAAATAGATACCCGAGATACCCCAAGCTTAATATCTCAGGGGACCCAGGCCCCAAACCAGTCATCTAAGAATGAGAGCTTGGCAGAGCAACAGTTCCTGTGTTCCAGCAGGGCTTGGATTTCCTCTGGAAGTCCCTGCATTCCACACTCCCCACTCCCCAAGGCCACAGACAGCATCCTTGCTGTTGACTGAACTAAGCAAAAATAATCAGAGAAGACAAGCAGCATCAGGTCCACGGAGATAACTGAATATAACATTGCTTAGAGCAAGATACACCAGGGATCCAACAGCACTCAAGAGGAGAACAACATATCAGCAATCTGTGCCAGGGGAAACCAAGTCATCCAGTGGTGGGGAGATAGCCTTTCAAGCCCACAGGAGGTTCAAGCACCACCTAGTGACTACAAGACCATCTAAGGCCAGAGATAACCAGATGGCAAAAGGCAAACATAGGAATGTTACTAACAGAAATCAAGGCAATATGGCAGCATCCGAACCCAGTACCCCGACAGCAGTAAGTCCCGGATACCCCAACATACCAGAAAAACAAGATTTGGATCTAAAATCAATGGCCAGAATGCTGATAGCAGAACACATAGATAAATCTCTTAAAGAAATACAGGAGAGGATATTGCCTGCAGCTTCCCGCCCAGCTGGTGGTGGGGAAGCCAGAGGGTCACCCAGCGTGCCAGGTGCTCAGAACCATCCGGCGGCGGCGGCAGAACCAGGTACCCGACACAGCCCGAGCTTAAGACCTTCGGGGACTCAGGCCTGGAGTGGGAATTGGGCACAGAATAGCGGGTGCACTCTGCACTCGCGCGCGGGGCGGACCCCGAGCTCCCTGCAGGCAGCTGCCATATTGCCTGCAGCTTCCCGCCCAGCTGGCGGTGGGGAAGCCGGAGGGTCACCCAGCGTCCCAGGTGCTCAGAACCATCCGGCGGCGGCGGCAGAACCAGGTACCCGACACAGCCCGAGCTTAAGACCTTCGGGGACTCAGGCCTGGAGTGGGAATTGGGCACAGAATAGCGGGTGCACTCTGCACTCGCGCGCGGGGCGGACCCCGAGCTCCCTGCAGGCAGCTGCCATATTGCCTGCAGCTTCCCTTCCAGCTGGTGGTGAGGAAGCCAGAGTCAGCCAGTGTGCCAGGTACCCAGACCCAGCCGGAGGCCGAACCAGCCTCCCATCCAGCCAGTGGCAGGGAAGCTGGAAACCGGACCCAGCCAGCTTCCCAGCAGCTTGGGACCAGCAGGCAGAACCAGATAACTGAGATATCCCAACTTTAAGACCCCTGGGGAAACAGGATATCAGACAGCGAACCCTGAGCAGGAGCAGTGCAGAGCAGCCGCCCAACAGGCGGAACCAAATACCTGGGATATCCTGAGGTTAAGACCTCGGGGGACTCAGGCCACCTGTCAGCAATCTGTGAGCAAGAGCCCCGCAGGACAGTGATTCAGGTATCCCAGTCACTGGGAAATAGCCTTACAACCCCACAGGAGGGTCAAGCACCAGCTAGTATCTACAGGACCAACTAACACCAGAGTTAACCAGATGGCAAAAGGCAAACGTAAGATCGCTACTAACAAAAATCAAGGCAATATGGCGGCATCCGAACCCAGTTCCCCAACAGCAATAAATATTGGATACCCCGAAACACCAGAAAAACAAGACTCAGATCTAAAATCACTGGTCAGGATGCTGATAGAGGAACACTTAGATAAATCTCTTAAAGTAATACATGAGAAAATAGATCAAAAGCTAGAAGCCATTGCAAGACAAACACAATTAAATCCCAGATATCTCAACACACCAGAAAAACAAGACTCAGATCTAAAATCACTGGTAAAGATGCAGATTGAGGATCACTTAGATAAATTTCTTAAAGTAATAGAGGAGAAAATAGATCAAAAACTAGAAGCCCATACAAGGCAGACACAAAAATCACTTAAAGAAATCCAGGAGAATATAGAGCAAAAAGTGAATCCCAATAAGGGGGAGAAACAAAAATCACCCAAAGAAATACAAGAGAACATGGGTCAACGAGTAGAAGTCATAAAGGAGGAAACACAAAAATCCCTTAAAGAATTACAGGAAAACACAAACAAGCAACTGAAAGATCTGAGCAAAACCATACAAAATCTAAAAACAGAAGTAGAAACAACTAAGCAATCGCAAAGGGAGACAATGTTGGAAATAGAAAACCTTGGGAAGAAATCAGGAGTCATAGATGCAAATATCAACAATAGAATACAAGAGATAGAAGACAGAATCTCAGATGCTGAAGATACCATAGGAACCATGGATTCAACAATTAAAGAAAATGCAAAATGCAAAAAGCTGGTAACCCAAAACATTCAGGAAATCCAGGACACAATGAGAAGACCAAACCTAAGGATTATAGGGATAGATGAGAATGAAGATCTACAACTTAAAGGGCCAGCAAATATCTTCTACAAAATTATGGAAGAAAATTTCCCCAACCTAAAGAGAGAGATGCCCATGAATATACAAGAAGCCTTTAGAACCCCAAATAGACTGGACCAGAACAGAAATACTTCCCGTCACATAATAGTCAAAACCCCAAATGTACTAAACAAAGAAAGAATATTAAAGGCAGTAAGAGAAAAAGGACAAGTAACATATAAAGGAAGACCTATCAGAATTACACCAGACTTCTCACCTGAGACCATGAAAGCTAGAAGATCCTGGGCAGACCTTATGCAGACCCTAAGAGAACACAAACTTCAGCCAAGACTACTATACCCAGCGAAACTCTCAATTGCCATAGATGGGGAAACCAAGATATTCCACGACAAAACCAAATTTGCAAGATACTTATCTACAAACCCAGCCCTACAAAGGATAATAGGGGAAAAATACCAACACAAGGGGGGAAACAACACCCCAGAAGAAACAAGATAGAAACCCCATCTCATCCAACCCAAAAGAAGAGAACCACTCAAATACAAATAATAATAACAATTCCCAAAATGTCAGGAAGTAATAATTACTATTCCTTAATATCTCTTAATATCAATGGACTCAATTCCCCAATCAAAAGACACAGACTAACAGACTGGATACGGAAACAGGACCCTACATTTTGCTGCATACAGGAAACACATCTCAGTGTCAAAGACAAACACCTCCTTAGAGTAAAAGGCTGGAAGACAGTTCTACAAGCAAATGGTCCCAGGAAACAAGCTGGAGTAGCCATTCTAATATCAGATAAAATCGACTTTCAACCTAAAGTCATCAAAAGAGACACAGAAGGTCACTTCCTGCTTGTCAAAGGGAAAATCCACCAAGAAGAATTCTCAATACTGAACATCTATGCACCAAATGCAAGGGCACCCTCATTCGTAAAAGAAACTTTACTAAAGCTTAAAGCACACATCGCACCTAACACAATGATTGTAGGTGACTTCAACACTCCACTCTCCTCAATGGACCGATCAGGAAAGCAGAAACTAAACAGGGACACAGTGAAACTAATTGAAGCTTTGGACCAATTGGATTTAACAGATATATATAGAACATTCCATCCTAAAACAAAAGAGTATACCTTTTTCTCAGCACCGCACGGTACCTTCTCAAAAATTGATCATATAATTGGTCACAAGACAGACCTCAACAAATACAAGAAGACCGAACTAATCCCATGTCTCCTATCGGATCACTATGGAGTAAAAGTGGTCTTCAATAGCAAGAAGAACTACAGAAAGCCCACATACACATGGAAACTGAACAATACTCTACTCAATGACACCCTGGTCAAGGAAGAAATAAAGAAAGAAATCAAAGACTTTTTAGACTTCAATGAAAATGAAGGTACAACCTACCCAAATCTCTGGGATACAATGAAAGCAGTGCTAAGAGGAAAACTCATAGCCCTGAGTGCCTCCAAAAAGAAACTGGAAAGAGCATACACTAGCAACTTAACAGCACACCTGAAGGCGCTGGAACAAAAAGAAGCTAACTCACCCAGGAGGAGTAGAAGAGAGGAAATCATCAAACTAAGGGCTGAAATCAATCAAGCAGAAACAAAGAGAACCATACAAAGAATCAACAAAACCAAGAGCTGGTTCTTCGAGAAAATCAACAAGATAGATAAGCCCTTAGCTAGACTAACCAAAGGGCACAGAGATAGTATCCAAATTAACAAAATTAAAAATGAAAAGGGGGATATAACAACAGAAACAGAGGAAATTCAAAAGATCATCAGATCCTACTACAAAGGCCTATACTCAAAACAACTGGAGAATCTGGAGGAAATGGACAATTTCCTAGACAGATACCAAATACCAAAATTAAATCAGCATCAAGTAGACCAGCTAAACAGTCCCATAACCCTTAAAGAAATAGAAGGGGTTATAGAAAGCCTCCCAACCAAAAAAAGTACGGGACCAGATGGTTTTAGTGCAGAATTCTACCAGACCTTCAAAGAAGACTTAACACCAATACTCTTCAAACTATTCCACAAAATAGAGACAGAAGGGACACTGCCCAACTCATTCTTCGAAACCACAATTACGCTGATACCTAAACCACAAAAAGATCCAACAAAGAAAGAGAACTACAGGCCAATTTCTCTTATGAATATAGATGCAAAAATACTAAATAAAATCCTTGCCAACCGAATCCAAGAGCATATCAAAACGATCATTCACCATGATCAAGTAGGCTTCATTCCAGGAATGCAGGGATGGTTCAATATACGGAAATCCATCAATGTAATCCACTACATAAACAAACTAAAAGAAAAAAACCACATGGTCATCTCATTAGATGCTGAAAAAGCATTTGACAAAATTCAGCATCCTTTCATGCTAAAAGTCTTGGAAAGAGCAGGAATTCAAGGCCCATACCTAAACATAGTAAAAGCAATCTACAGCAAACCAGTAGCCAACATCAAAATAAATGGAGAGAAACTTGAAGCAATTCCACTAAAATCAGGGACTAGACAAGGCTGTCCTCTCTCTCCATATCTTTTCAATATAGTACTTGAAGTTCTAGCGAGAGCAATCAGACAACATAAGGAAGTCAAAGGGATACAAATTGGAAAGGAAGAAGTCAAAGTATCATTATTTGCAGATGATATGATAGTCTACTTAAGCGATCCAAAAAACTCCACCAGAGAACTTCTACAGCTGATAAACAACTTCAGCAACGTGGCTGGTTATAAAATTAACTCAAGCAAATCAGTAGCCTTCTTGTACTCAAAGGACAAGCAGGCTGAGAAAGAAGTTAGGGAAATAACACCCTTCACAATAGCCACAAACAACATAAAGTACCTTGGCGTAACTCTAACCAAACAAGTGAAAGATCTGTATGACAGGAACTTCAAGTCCCTGAAGAAAGAAATCGAAGAAGACCTCAGGAGATGGAAAAATATTTCTTGCTCCTGGATTGGCAGGATCAATATAGTAAAAATGGCCATCTTGCCAAAAGCAATCTACAGATTCAATGCAATCCCCATCAAAATCCCAAATCAATTCTTCATAGATCTAGAAAGAGCAATTCTCAAATTCATCTGGAGCAACAAAAAACCCAGGATAGCTAAAACTATTCTCAACAATAAAAGGACTTCTGGGGGAATCAATATCCCTGACCTCAAGCAGTACTACAGAGCAATTGTGTTAAAAACTGCATGGTATTGGTACAGCAACAGGCAGGTAGATCAATGGAATAGGATTGAAGACCCAGAAATTAACCCACAGACTTATGGTCACTTGATCTTTGATAAAGGAGCCACAACCATCCGGTGGAAAAAAGATAGCCTTTTCAACAAATGGTGCTGGTTCAACTGGAGGTCAACATGCAGAAGAATGCGAATTGACCCACTCTTATCTCCTTGTACTAAGATCAACTCCAAGTGGATCAAGGACCTCCACATAAAACCAGACACACTGAAACTATTAGAAAAGAAACTTGGGAAGACCCTGGAGGACTTGGGCACAGGGGAAAAGTTCCTGAACAGAACACCAATAGCTTATGCTCTAAGATCAAGAATCGACAAATGGGACCTCATAAAATTACAAAGTTTCTGCAAAGCAAAGGACACTGTCAGAAGGACAAAACGGCAACCAACAAAGTGGGAAAAGATCTTCACCAACCCCACATCCGACAGAGGGCTAATATCCAATATATACAAAGAACTCAAGAAGTTAGACCGCAAAGAACCAAATAACCCTATCAAAAAATGGGGCACAGAGCTAAACAAAGAATTCTCACCAGAAGAAATTCGGATGGCCGAGAAACACCTTAAAAGATGTTCAACATCATTAGTCATCAGGGAAATGCAAATCAAAACAACCCTGAGATTCCACCTCACACCAGTCAGAATGGCTAAGATTAAAAACTCAAGAGACAACAAGTGCTGGCGAGGATGTGGAGAAAGAGGAACACTCCTCCACTGTTGGTGGGATTGCAAAATGGTAAAACCGCTCTGGAAATCAGTTTGGCGGTTCCTCAGAAAATTGGGCATGTTACTTCCAGAGGACCCTGGCATACCACTCCTGGGCATATACCCAGAGGATTCCCCTGCATGCAATAAGGACACATGCTCCACTATGTTTATAGCAGCCTTGTTTATAATAGCCAGAAATTGGAAGCAGCCCAAATATCCCTCAAAGGAGGAATGGATACAGAAAATGTGGTATATTTATACAATGGAATACTACACAGCAATTAAAAATAATGAATTCATGCAATTTGTAGGTAAATGGTTAGACCTGGAAAATATCATCCTGAGTGAATTAACCCAATCACAAAAGAATGCACCTGAAATGCAATCACTGATAAGTGGATATTAATGAGCCCAGAAGCCCTAAATACTCAAGACACAAATAGCAAGTCAAATGATTCCCAAGAAGAAGAAAGGAGAGGACCCTGGGCCTGTAAAGATTGCTTCCAGTTTAGTAAAGAAACCGAGGGGGGAGGGGGAATTATTGGGGAACAGATGGGGGGGAGAGGAACTATGGGAACTATGGTGGGTGGGAACTGGGAAAGGGGAAAGCCTTTGGAATGTTATGGCAGCATCCGAACCCAGTACCCCGACAGCAGTAAGTCCCGGATACCCCAACATACCAGAAAAACAAGATTTGGATCTAAAATCAATGGCCAGAATGCTGATAGCAGAACACATAGATAAATCTCTTAAAGAAATACAGGAGAGAATGGGTCAAAAATATGAAGCCCATTCAAGGCAAACACAAAAATCACTTAAAGAAATTCAGAAGAATGTGGATCAAAAATTAGGAACCAATAAGGAGGAAGTACAAAAATCACTTAAAGAAATAAAGGAGAATGTGGGCCAACAAGTAGAAGTCATGAAAGAGGAAACACAAAAAACTCTTAAAGAAATACATGGAAATAAAAACAAGCAAGTGGAAGATCTGAGCAAAACCATCCAGGATCTAAAAACAGAAGTAGAAACAACTAAGAAATCGCAAAGGGAGACAAAATTGGAGATAGAAAACCTTGGGAAGAAATCAGGGGCAATAGATGCAAATATCAACAATAGAATACAAGAGATAGAAGAAAGACTCTCAGATGCCGAAGACACCATAGAAACCATTGATTCAACAGTCCAAGAAAATACAAAATGCAAAAAGCTTGTAACCCAAAACATCCAGGAAATCCAGGACACAATGAGAAGACCAAACCTAAGGATTATAGGAATAGATGAGAGGGAAGATATACAACTTAAAGGGCCAGCAAATATCTTCTACAAAATTATGGAAGAAAACTTCCCCAACCTAAAGAGAGAGATGCCCATGAATATACAAGAAGCCTACAGAATTCCAAACAGACTGGAACAGAACAGAAATACCTCCCATCACGTAATAATCAAAACTCCAAATGTACTAAACAAAGAAAGAATACTAAGGGCAGTAAGAGAAAAAGACAAAGTAACATATAAAGGAAGACCTATCAGGATTACACCAGACTTCTCACCTGAGACCATGAAAAGCTAGAAGATCCTGGGCAGATATCATGCAGACTCTAAGAGAACACAAACATCAGCCAAAACTACTATACCCAGCAAAACTCTCAATTGTCATAGATGGAGAAACCAAGGTATTCCATGACAAAACCAAATTTGCACATTATCGTTCCACAAACCCAGCCCTACAAAGGACAATAGGGGAAAAACACCAAGACAAGGAGGGAAACCACACCCCAGAAGAATCAAGATAGAAACCTCCTCTCATCAAACTCAAAAGAAGATAACCACTCAAAAACAAAAATAAAATCAAAAATGGCAGGAAGAAATAATCACTATTCCTTAATATCTCTTAACATCAATGGACTCAATTCCCCAATAAAAAGACATAGACTAACAGACTGGATACGGAAACAGGACCCTACATTTTGCTGCATACAGGAAACATATCTCAGTGTAAAAGACAAACACTACCTTAGAGTAAAAGGCTGGAAGACAATTTTACAAGAAAATGGTCTCAGGAAACAAGCTGGAGTAGCCATTATAAAATCAGATAAAATTAACTTCCAACCTAAAGTCATCAAAAGAGACACAGAAGGTCACTTCTTGCTGGTCAAAGGAAAAATTCACCAAGAAGAACTCTCAATACTGAACATGTATGCTCCAAATGCAAGAGCACCATCATTCGTAAAAAAAACTCTACTAGAGCTTAAAGCACACATTACATCTAACATAATAATTGTGGGTGACTTCAACATTCCACTATCCTCAATGGACCAATCAGTAAACCAGAAACTAAACAGGGACACAGTGAAACTAATTGAAACTTTAGACCAAATGGATTTAACAGATATATATAGAACATTTCATCCCAAAGCAAAAGAATATACCTTTTTCTCAGCACCACATGGTACCTTCTCCAAAATCAATCATATAATTGGTCACAAGACAGATGTCAACAAATACAAGAAGATCGAACTAATCCCATGCCTCCTATCAGATCACTATGGAGTAAGAGTGGTCTTCAATAGCAAGAAAAACAACAGAAAGCCCACATACACATGGAAACTGAACAATACTCAATGACATCTTGGTCAAGGAACAAATAAAGAAAGAAATCAAACACTTTCTAGAATTCAATGAAAATGAAGGTACAACCTATCCAAATCTATGGGACACAATGAAAGCAGTGCTAAGAGGAAAACTCATTGCACTGAGTGCCTCCAAAAAAAACTGGAGACAGCTTACACTAGCAGCTTAACAGCACACCTGAAAGCCCTAGAACAAAAAAAAAGCTAATACACCCAGGAGGAGTAGAAGACGGGAAATCAAACTAAGGGCTGAAATCAATCAAGTAGAAATGAAGCAAACCATACAAAGAATCAACAAAACCAGGAGCTGGTACTTTGAGAAAATCAACAAGATAGATAAACACTTAGCCAGACTATCCAATGGGCACAGAGACAGTATCCAAATTAACAAAATTAGAAATGAAAGGGTGATATAACAACAGAAATTGAGGAAATTCAAAAAACATCAGATTCTACTACAAAAGCCTATACTCAACATAACTGGAGAATCTGGAGGAAATGGCCAATTTCCTAGAGAGATACCAAATACCAAAATTAAATCAGGATCAAGTAGATCAGCTAAACAGTCCCATAACCCCTAGAGAAATACAAGGGGTTATAGAAAGTTTCCCAACCAAAAAAAGTATGGTACCAGATGGCTTTAGTGCAGAATTTTATCAGACTTTCAAAGAAGACCTAACACCAATACTCTTCAAACTATTCCACAAAATAGAAACAGAAGGAACACTGCCCAACTCGTTCTACGAAGCCACAATTATGATACCAAAACCACAAAGAAAGAGAACTACAGGCCAATTTACCTTATGAATATCAATGTAAAAATACTAAATAAAATCCTTGCCAATGGAATCCAAAAGCACTTCAAAATGATCATTCAACATGATCAAGTAGGCTTCATCCCAGAGATGCAGGGATTGTTCAATATATGAAAATCCATCAATGTAATCCACTACACAAACAAACTAAAAGAAAAAAAACTACATGGTCATCGCATTAGATGCTGAAAAGCTTTTGACAAACTTCAACATCCTTTCATGAGAAAAGTCCTAGAAAGAACAGGAATTCAAGACCCATACCTAAACATAATAAAAGTGATATACAGCAAACCAGTAGCCAACATCAAACTGAATGGAGAGAAACTTGAAGCAATCCCACTAAAATCAGGGACTAGACAAGGCTGCCCTCTGTCTCCATATCCTTTCAATATAGTACTTGAAGTTCTAGCGAGAGCAATTAGACAACATAAGGAGGTCAAAGGGATACAAATTGGAAAGGAAGAAATCAAAGTATCATTATTTGCAGATGATATGATAGTATACTTAAGCAACCCAAAAACTCCACCAGAGAACTCCTACAGATGATAAACAACTTCAGCAAAGTGGCTGGTTATAAAATCAACTCAAGCAAATCAGTAGCCTTCCTGTACTCAAAGGACAAGCAGGCTGAGAAAGAAGTTAGGGAAATAACACCCTTCACAATAGCCACAAACAATATAAAGTATCTTGACGTGACTTTTACCAAACAAGTGAAAGATCTGTATGACAAGAACTTCAAGTCCTTGAAGGAAGAAGTCGAAGAAGACCTCAGAAGATGGAAAAATATTTCTTGCTCTTGGATTGGCAGGATCAATATAGTAAAAATGGCCATCTTGCCAAAAGCAATCTACAGATTTAATGCAATCCCCATCAAAATCCCAAATCAATTCTTTATAAATCTAGAAAGATCTATTCTTAAATTCATCTGGAGTAACAAAAGACCCAGGATAGCTAAAACTATTCTCAACCATAAAAGGACTTCTAGGGGAATCAATATCCCTGACCTCAAGCATTACTACAGAGCAATTGTGTTAAAAACTGCCTGTTATTGGTACAGAAACAGGCAAGTAGATCAATGGAATAGGATTGCAGACCCAGAAATGAACCCACATACTTATGGTCACTTGATCTTTGTTAAAGGAGCTATAAACATCCAGTGGAAAAAAGATAGCCTTTTGAACAAATGGTGCTGGTTCAACTGGACATCAGTTTGCAAAAGAATGTGCATTGATCCAGTCTAATCTCCTTATACTAAGATCAACTCCAAGTGGATCAAGGACCTCCACATAAAGCCAGACACACTGAAACTAATAGAAAAGAAACTGGGGAAGACCCTTGAGGACATAGGCACAGGGGGTAAGTTCCTGAATAGGACACCAATAGCTTATGCTCTAAGATCAAGAATTGACAAATGGGACCTCTTAAAATTACAAAGTTTCTGTAAGGCAAAGGACACTGTCAGAAGGACAAATCAACAACCAACAAATTGGGAAAAGATCTTTACCAACCCCACATCTGACAGAGGGCTAATAACCAATATATACAAAGAACACAAGAAATTAGACCCCAAAGAACCAAATAACCCTATTAAAATGTGGTACAGAGCTAAACAAGGAATTTTCACCAGAAGAAATTCAGATGGCTGAGAAGCACCTTAAGAGATGTTCAACATCATTAGTCATCAGGGAAATGCAAATCAAAACAACCCTGAGATTCCACCTCACACCAGTCAGAATGGCTAAGATTAAAAACTCAAGAGACAACAGGTGCTGACGAGGATGTGGAGAAAGAGGATCACTCCTCCACTGTTGGTGGGATTGCAAGATGGTACAACTGCTCTGGAAATCAGTCTGGCAGTTCCTCAGAAAATTGGGCATGATGCTTCCAAAGGACCCTGTCATACCACTCCTGGGCATATACCCAGAGGATTCCCCTGCATGCAATAAGGACACATGCTCCACTATGTTCATAGCAGCCTTATTTATAGTAGCCAGAAGCTGGAAGGAGCCCAGATATCCCTCAAAAGAGGAATGGATACAGAAAATGTGGTATATTTATACAATGGAATACTACTCGGCAATTAAAAATAATGAATTCATGCAATTTGTAGGCAAATGGTTGGATCTGGAAAATATCATCCTAAGTGAGTTAACCCAATCACAAAAGAATACACATGAAATGCAATCACTGATAAGTCGATATTAATGAGCACAGAAGCTTTGAACACTCAAGGCACAATTAGCAAATCAAAAGATTCCCAAGAAGAAGGAAGGAGAGGACACTTGTCCAGAAAAGACTGGTTCCAGTCTTGCAGGAGAGTACCAGAACAGAGCAAAAGTTGAGGGGTGATTGGGGAATGTGTGTGTGGGGGGGAGGACTTATGGGACACATGGTGAGGGGGGAACTGGGAAAGGGGAAAGCCTTTGGAATATAAACAAAGTATATAGAAAATAAAAGAAAAAAGAAAAAAAGAAAAAAGAAAATCATACTAAGTGAGGTAACCCAGTCTCAAAAGAATATCCATGGGATGCACTCACTGATAAGTGGATATTAGAATCTTGGAACACCAAAGACACAATCCACACACCAAATGATGTCCAAGAAGAAGGAAGCAGTGGACCCTGGATCTGGAAAAGCCAATGCATCAGTGTAGGAGAATACCAGAACAGGAAAGTGGGAAGGGGAGCATGGGCGGACAGGGAGAGGTAAAGGGCATATGGGATCTTTGGGGGGTGGGGAACCAGGAAAAGGGGAAATGAAATATAAATAAAGAATATATCCAATTAAAAAATGGGAAAAAATGGACCAGACGGTTTTAGTGCAGAATTCTATCAGACCTTCAAAGAAGACCTAACACCAATACTCTTCAAACTATTCCACAAAATACAAACAGAAGGAATGCTACCCAATTCATTCTATGAAGTCACAATTACAATGATACCAAATCCACACAAAGATCCAACAGAGAACTTCAGGCCAATTTCCCTTATGAATATCAATGCAAAAATTCTCAAAATTCTTGCCAATCGAATCCAAGAACACATCAAAACGATCATCCACCATGATCAAGTAGGCTTCATCCCAGGAATGCAGGGATGGTTCAATATACGGAATCCATCAATGCAATCCACTACATAAACAAACTCAAAGAAAAAACCACATGGCCATCTCATTAGATGCTGAAAAAAAGCTTTTGACAAAATTCTGCATCCTTTCATGCTAAAAGTCTTGGAAAGAACAAGAATTCAAGGCCCATACCTAAACATAGTAAAAGCAATTTACAGCAGACCAGTAGACAACATCAAACTAAATGGAGAGAAACTTGAAGCAATTCCACTAAAATCAGGGACTAGACAAGGCTTCCTCCCTCACCATATCTTTTCAATATAGTACTTGAAGTACTGGTGAGAGCAATTAGACAACATAAGGAGGTCAAAGGGATACAAATTGGAAAGGAAGAAGTCAAACTATCACTATTCGCAGATGATATGATAGTATACTTAAGTGACCCAAAAAACTCCACCAGAGAACTCCTACAGCTGATAAACAACTTCAGCAAAGTGGCTGGATATAAAATCAACTCAAGCAAATCAGTAGCCTTCCTATACTCAAAGGATAAGCAGGCTGGGAAAGAAATTAGGGAAATGACACCTTTCACAATAGCCACAAACAATATAAAGTATCTTGGGGTGACTCTAACCAAACAAGGAAAGATTTGTATGACAAGAACTTCAAGTCTTTGAAGAAAGAAATGAAAGAAGACCTCGGAAAATGGAAAAATCTCCCATGCTTCTGGATTGGCAGGATTAATATAGTAAAAATGACTATGTTGCCAAAAGCAGTATACAGATTCAACGCAATCCCCATCAAAATCCCAACTCAGTTCTTCATAGAGTTAGAAAAATCAATTCTCAAATTCATCTGGAATAACAAAAAACCCAGGATAGCTAAAACTATTCTCAATAGTAAAAGAACTTCTGGGGGAATCAGTATCCCGGACCTCAAGCAATACTACAGAGCAATAGTGTTTAAAAAAACTGCATGGTATTGGTACAGTGACAGTCAGGTGGGGCAATGGAATAGTATTGAAGAACCGGAAATGAACCCACACGCCTATGGTCACTTGATCTTTGACAAAGGAGCTGAAAACATCCAGTGGAAAAAAAGATAGCCTTTTCAACAAATGGTGCTTGTTCAATTGGAGGTCAGCATGCAGAAGAATGTGAATTGATCCATTCTTATCTCCTTGTACTAAGCTCAACTCTAAGTGGATCAAGGACCTCCACATAAAACCAGACACACTGAAACTAATAGAAAAGAAACTGGGGAAGACCCTTGAGGACATTGGCACAGGGGGAAACTTCCTGAACAGAACACCAATAGTTTATGCTCTAAGATCAAGAATTGACAAATGGGACCTCTTAAAATTACAAAGTTTCTGTAAGGCAAAGGACACTGTCAGAAGGACAAAACAGCAACCAAGGAATTGGGGAAAGATCTTCACCAACCCTACATCCGACGGAGGGCTAATATCCAATATGTACAAAGAACTCAAGAAGTTAAACCCCAGAGAACCAAATAACCCTATTAAAAGATGGGGTACAGAGCTAAACAAAGACTTTTCCCCTGAAGAAATTCAGATGGCTGAGAAGCACCTTAAGAAATGTTCAGCATCATTAGTTATTAGGGAAATGCAAATCAAAACAACTGTACTGGCTAGTTTTGTGTGTCAACTTGACACAGGCTGGAGTTATGATAGAAAAAGGAGCTTCAGGTGGGGAAGTGCCTCCATGAGATCCAGCTGTGGGGCATTTTCTCAATTAGTGATCAAGTGGGGGAGGGCCCCTTGTGGGTGGTACCATCTCTGGGCTGGTATTCTTGGGTTCTATAAGAGAGCAAGCTGAGCAAGCCAGTAAGGAACATCCCTCCATGGCCTCTGCATCAGCTCCTGCTTCCTGACCTGCTTGAGTTCCAGTCCTGACTTCCTTTGGTAATGAACAGCTGTGTGGAAGTGTAAGCTGAATAAACCCTTTCCTCCCCAACTTGCTTCTTGGTCATGATGTTTGTACAGGAATAGAAACCCTGACTAAGACAACAACCCTGAGATTTCATCTCACACCACTCAGAATGGCTAAGATTAAACACTCAGGAGACAGCAGGTGTTGGTGAGGATGTGGAGAAAGAGGAACACTCCTCCACTGCTGATGGGATTGCAAGATGGTACATCCACTATGGAAATCAGTCTGGCAGTTCCTTAGAAAATTGGCCATGACACTTCCAGAGGATCCTGCGATACCACTCCTGGGCATATACCCAGAGGATTCCACTATAGGCAACAAGGACACATGCTCCACTATGTTCATAGCAGCCTTGTTTATAATAGCCAGAAGCTGAAAAGAACCCAGATGGTCCTCAATGGAGAAATAGATACAGAAAATGTGGTATATTTATACAATGGAATACTACTAATTAAAAACAATGAATTCATGAAATTTGTAAGCAAATGGTTAGAACTGGAAAATATCATCCTAAGTGAGCTATTCCAATCACAAAAGAATACACATGAAATATAATCACTGATAAGTGGATATTAATTAGCCCAGAAGCTCTAAATATTCAAGACACAATTAGCTAATCATATGATTCCCAAGAAGAAGGGAGGAAAGGGCCCTGGTCCTGAAAAGACTTGATCCAGTATTGTAGGGGAGTACCAGAACAGAGAAATGGGAGGGGATGATTGGGAAATGGGCAGAGGGAAGAGGAATTATGGGACATATGGTGATGGGGGAACTGGGAAAGGGGAAAGCATTCGGAATGTAAACAAAGAATATAGAAGAAAAAGAAAAGACACGGACCTAAGACAGGCACAGCCACCTGGCCACTCTTTACCCTAGACCGGATTATAGACAACAAGTAATTCATGTGCCCCCATCCAACAACTAGTACTGCTCACCTTTAAAAAACAAAAAAAGGGCGAATTTTGCCCTTCCCGGCCTTGAGCAGGTTTTTCCACCCTTGATCAGGCTGAACAGACCTTGAGTGCTTGCCACAATGGGTTTAATGACCTAGGCGGAGTTATCTGCCTTGGTTGCCTGTGCAACTTTCTACAGGAACTTAGACCAATAGACCGCCCACTGACCTTGCTATGCAACATAATCCAGCTAAAACAAAGGATGGGTCTGGTCTGTGGGCTCTCCCTAAATAAACGATGTGCAGAATATTAAGCTTAAAGCCTTGATCAGAACCTAGCCTTGGCTTCATTCTTCTCTCGACCCTGCCTCCAGACCCCCTTTCAGGTAAACCCAGCTCATCCACGGCCGCTGGAAGGCTACAATCACATAAACCATCAAACAGTATCATGGCCCCTAAGGAAATAGAATCAGTCATTAAAAGTCTCCCAGCCTGTTGTACCATGAAAGGCAGTCTATATTCTGATTGAGCTAGATTTGAACCCTGGCAACCCAGTGGATTCAGTCCATGAGGGACGGAAGGCTGTTTGCCCACGCTCCCAGACTCTAGGCTGACACCACGAGGCGCTCAACTCCATAATTCTGTGGCCATCAGTCACATAGAACGCCTGTCCCCAAGCCCCTGGTACTCCACCCCCACAAGCTCCCTGCTGGTCAGGAGGGTAATTTCACCTTCTCACACTAGCCATCAAGCTGCTGCTACTTTGGCTAGGAAGCCCCTGATCTTCCCTCTCCTTGGCAGTGTTATCTATGTTTATTTTTTTAAAGCTTTTTCAAGGTTGGCCTTTCATCTCCTTCTTTCAACAACAAAAAACAAAAACAACAAAAAACAAAAAACAAAATGGGAGCCTCCCTGCTAGAGCACACAGCCACCTCATGGCAGAGCAGCCCCTCTCCCATCGACCTAAGCCCACAAAAGCTACACCTGAGGTTTTGCTCACTTGCTCCCCTACAGAAATACCTAAATTGTGTTTTTCAACCCAAGATTTTCTTGCTTCTTTATTTAATTGCTCATTTTTCTCCCTAGCATTCGTGATACATGTCCAAATTTTTCAACTTGTTTAAAATTTCTTCTAAGTCCAAAAGCCATCTAACATGTTTCCACAGGTCGAGTTAACTATGCTGATTAAAAACCTGTTCCATTTTACAGGTAATCTGTTACTGCCTATATCCCAGATACACAATTAACAATATTTTCTTCCTCAGCCATCCAAAGCAGACTTAAAGATGCCTTCCAGGACTAAATCCCTCAAACACCTTTACTTTTCTAGAACCCTAACAGCAATCCATGATGTGCTCCCAAATAAACTATTACAGGCTCAACATTCGTCATCCACCCTATGCAGACATCCCCCTGCTGTGGTTCTGCTCCTCTGCTGTCATTACTTTATAGGTCTATCTCCCCACTGTGTCTGATGCCACAAATGCAGCAGAGACAGCACCACCTCCTGGGACCTACATGAGTCAGCAAAGCTGCCTTCCTCCAGATACCTCATCTGACTGAAGACTCCCAACACAAAATGCAGAGACACGCGATGAACCCCACAGAGGACAGACCTGGGACCTTCCAGGTACAGATGAATTCTCTTGCCAAAGCTAAATAGCTGCTGAACTTGGGGGAAATTACATGATAGTGAGAAAAACATAATGTCTATCTAGATTGATTAATTACTGTTTAAAACTGATGTTATTGCCCTCTGTAAGACCCAAAAGAAAAACGGGGATGCCCCTAGGACCCCATGCTTTGGAAGGCGACACCCCAGATCACTCGCGAGAAACATTCTTGATGCAACAGCAAGAAGATTTTTATTCCAGAGCCTCTGGGGATCACAGCCATACACCACACAGGGTAAAAGACTGTGCAGAATCAGGACAGCTTTTATAGGCTTACAACAGAACCGGCCTAACACAAACCAATCATTCCTTAGCATCGAGAGCTTGCACAGTGCAAGCCAATGGATTTGTACCACTCCATAGCTTCTAAGCCAATCAGTTTAAATTATCTAAGTCCATGCTCTGAGAACCAATCAGTTTCCTATAGAAGCCAGATAGAAACTAGTGAGCTCATTTCCGCTTATGTGGCCACCACATACACATTTCCTATTACGGGGCCAGGATCACGCATGGGGTCACATATGTGTTTCCTGTTACGCATTTCCTGTTATGGGGCCATGTCGCACACAACCTCGATCCACAAGGAAGGACACAACACCAGCGATCTTCTTCAAGCAGTTTACTCAGGAACCTTATACAATGGTGTCTCCCCCTACCTCGACCCCAGCACTCTCTTATATCTCAAAGGCTGGCCAATCCCTGGATGACACGTGGGCAAGGCAGATAGGCTACCTCAAAGCAGAAGGACAGCATCTGATTACACAAAGCCAAATAAGGAGTTGTTTAATCACAAAGGGCACACTCTCCCCCTGGGGGGGAAGAAGGTGGAAACCAGTGCCATCTTTAAGGCGGGGCACTTCGCAGCCCTCTGCAGTTCCCCCTTTTTGTTTTAAATAAGACCACGTGGGCACCTGGCTTAGGTCGTCTCCCTCTTGGGGAGATCTTACCCGTCATTGACTGTCCCCTCTCCAGGTCTTGACCATGAGGGTGCCTGCCTTAGGTTGTCCCCCATTCAGAAGGATCTTACCCGTCATTGACTAACCCCTCCTCTGGTCTGTAGCCCTCCTGGTCAAGAATGCCTGCCCTGCCACCGGGCAATCATGCTGCCTCATGACTCTCTGTGTAAGGCGAGCAAGGTCACAGCCAAAACACAGGAGGGCCTCCCCCAGGGTACTGGGGGGATCACATGACCTCTGTCTTCATGACAGAAAGTCAAGTTTGGGGGAACTGTCCTGCCTTAATGGTAGTAAAGGCCTGTATGATCATAGCCGCTTGTCACCGCTGAGCAAAACACATTCTGCAAATTCACCACAAGCCAACAAAAGAGACCAGACTAACAACCCAACCATAGCACCCATGCCCGCCCACTCTTTCAGATGATTCATGGCGTTGGCAATCCAGGTTTCCCAATCCGGCAGCAAAGGACACATCTACTCAGGTGGAATTCACATGGACGATGGCAATCCTCAATTCTTATAGCAGATGATCAAATTCTCCGGACGAGTTCCCTGCAAGATGACTTAGACAAGCTCTTTGACAAATTAGCAGCATGGGTAAAATTCTGATAAGACACTGAGGTAATACATAGCCCCGTGTATCACCATTCACACACTAACTGAGCAACCTGCCAAAGGGTATCAACTTGTTCCTGCACCAAATCAATTCTTTGATTAAGGATCATTATGCCACATTTTAGGTGGGCATTAACATTGGCCTGAAACTTCCTAGGTGGGAAATGCAAGACAAAAGCAGTGCCTCACAAGTCTCCACTGAGGCAGCTCTGAGCCTTTCATTTACTCAACTGTAAATTATTTTCTAATCTGAGCCTATTGGCTAAGGCCAGGCTCAACACTCACCTGTCCTGTAGGGTAGTAGCCTACACCTGGACCCCATTGTATAAGGGTTGAATAACAAAAGGGACCTGGTGCACCGAGGCTGTGGTCTGCAACCAGCTCGCCGGCCCCTGGACCAGCGATAGCGGCGGGCCTCCATATTGCAACCAGGACACAGCTGGAAAGGCCCAGGTAAACACCCCTTCCAGGGCTACCCTCACGGGGGCGGGGGCGGATCTGCTAGGCTCTCAGAGCCAAGCAGGCCGAGTTCTGCCTAGGCTCTGTGGGTCTTCCCCGCGCCCTCTGGCCATGCACCAAGGCTGCGGTCTACAACCAGCTCGCCCGCCCCTGGACCAGTGATAGCGGCAGGCCTCCATATTGCAACCAGGACACAGCTGGAAAGGCCCAGGCTCTGTGGGACTTCCCCGCGCCCTCTGGCCATGCACTGAGGCAGTGGGCAGCAACCAGCTCGCCGGCTCCTGGACCAGCAATAGCGGCAGGCCTCCATATTGCAACCAGGACACAGCTGGAGAAGCCCAGGTAGACAGACTCCATCAGGGGCTACAATCGCATTGGTGGCAGCCAGCTTATGATCCCTTAAAGCAGCAGTCACACATATTCACCAGTAGAAAAACAACAGGTGAGCCCAGCCTCACAGGAGATTCAAACACCAGCCACTGACAACAAGGCCAACTAACACCAGAAATAACCAGATGGCAAAAGGAAAACGAAGGAACGTTACTAACAAAAATCAAGGCAACATGACAGCATCTGAACCCAGTTCTCCAAAAACAGGAAGCCGTGGATACTCCAAAACACCAGAAAAACAAGACTTGGATATAAAATCACTGGTCAGGATGCTGGTAGCTGAACACATAGAAAAATCTCATAAAGAAATAGAGGAGAAAATGGATCAAAAGTTAGAAGCCTTTACGAGGCAAATACAAAAATCACTTCAAGAAATTCAGGAGAAGATGGATCAAAAAGAAGAAGACAATAAGGAAGAAAGACAAAAGTCACTTAAAGAACTACAGAAGAACGTGGGCCAACAAGTAGAAGCTATGAAAGAGGAAGCACAAAAATCTCTTAAAGAAATACATGAAAACACAATCAAGCAAGCGAAAGATCTGAGCACATCCAACCAGATACTAAAAACAGAAGTAGAAACAACTAAGAAATCACAGAGGGAGACAACATTGGAGATAGAAAACCTTGGGAAGAAATCAGGGGCCATAGATGCAAGTATCAACAATAGAATACAAGAGATAGAAGACAGAATCTCAGAAGCCGAAGATACCATAGGAACCATTGATTCAACAGTCAAAGAAAATACTAAATGCAAAAAGGCTGTAACCCAAAACATCCAGGAAATCCAGGACACAATGAGAAGACCAAACCTAAGGATTATAGGTATAGACGAGAATGAAGATGTACAAGTTAAAGGGCCAGCAAATATCTTCTACAAAATTATGGAAGAAAACTTCCCCAACCTAAAGAGAGAGATGCCCATGAATATACAAGAAGCATACAGAACCCCAAACAGACTGGATCAGAACAGAAATACATCCCGTCACATAATAATCAAAACTCCAAATGTACTAAACAAAGAAAGAATATTAAAGGCAGCAAGAGAAAAAGGCCAAGTAACTTATAAAGGAAGACCTATCAGAATAACACCAGACTTCTCACCTGAGACCATGAAAGCTAGAAGATCCTAGGCAGATATCATGCAAACTCTAAGAGAACACAAACTTCAGCCAAAACTACTTTACCCAGCAAAGCTCTCAATCACCATAGATGGAGACATCAAGGTATTCCATGACAAAACCAAATTTGCACGATATCTTTCCACAAATCCAGCCCTACAAAGGATAATAGGGGGAAAACACGAAGACAAGGACGGAAACTACACCCGGGAAGAAGCAAGATAGAAACCTCCTCTCATCAAACCCAAAAGAAGATAACCCCTCAAATATAAATAAATAAATAAATAAATAAATAAATAAATAAATATAAATAAAAAATAATTTCAAAAAGGTCTGGAGGAAATAATTACTATTCCTTAATATCTCTTAACATCAATGGACTCAATTCCCCAATAAAAAGACATAGATTAACAGACTGGATACAGAAACAGGACCCTACATTTTGCTGCATACAGGAAACACATCTCAGTGTTAAAGACAAACACTGCCTTAGAGTAAAAGGATGGAAGACAATTTTACAAGCAAATGGTCTCAGGAAACAAGCGGGGGTAGCCATTCTAATATCAGATAAAATAGACTTCCAACCTAAAGTCATCAAAAGAGACTCAGAAGGTCACTTCTTGCTTGTCAAAGGGAAAATCCACCAAGAAGAGCTCTCAATACTGAACATTTATGCTCCAAATACAAGGGCACCCTCCTTCGTAAAAGAAACCTTACTAAAGCTAAAAGCACACATTACACCTAACACAATAATTGTGGGGGACCTCAACACTCCACTCTCCTCAATGGACCGATCAGGAAAGCAGAAACTAAACAGGGACACAGTGAAACTAATTGAAACTTTGGACCAATTGGATTTAACAGATATATATAGGACATTTCATCCTAAAGCTAAAGAATATATCTTTTTCTCAGCACCGCATGGTACCTTCTCCAAAATTGGTCACAAGACAGATGTCAACAAATACAAGAAGATCGAGCTAATCCCATGCTTCCTATCAGACCACCCTGGAGTAAGAGTGGTCTTCAATAACAACAAAAACAACAGAAAGCCCACATACACATGGAAACTGAACAATACTCTACTCAATGACACCTTGGTCAAGGAAGAAATTAAAAAAAAAAGAAATCAAAGACTTTTTAGAATTCAATGAAAATGAAGGTACAACCTACCCAAATCTATGGGACACAATGAAAGCAGTGCTAAGAGAAAAACTCATAGCCCTAAGTGCATCCAAAAAGAAACTGGAGAGAGCATACACTAGCAACTTAACGGCACACCTAAAAGCCCTGGAAGAAAAAGAAGTTAATTCACCCAGGAGGAGTAGAAGACAAGAAATCACCAAACTCGGGGCTGAAATCAATCAAGTAGAAACAAAGAGAACCATACAAAGAATCAACATGACTAGGAGCTGGTTCTTTGAGAAAATCAACAAGATAGATAAACCATTAGCCAGACTAACCAAAGGACACAGAGACAGTATACAAATTAACAAAATTAGAAATGAAAAGGGAGACATAACAACAGAAACCGAGGAAATTCAAAAGATTATCAGATCCTACTACAAAGGTCTATACTCAAAACAACTGGAGAATTTGGAGGAAATGGACAATTTCCTAGACAGATATCAAATACCAAAATTAAACCAGCATCAAGTAGATCAGCTAAATAGTCCCATAACCCCTAAAGAAATAGAAGGGGTTATAGAAAGCCTCCCAACCAACAAAAGTACGGGACCAGATGGTTTTAGTGCAGAATTCTACCAGACCTTCAAAGAAAACTTAACACCAATACTTTTCAAACTATTCCACAAAATAGAGACAGAAGGGACACTGCTCAACTCATTCTTCGAAACCACAATTACGCTGATACCTAAACCACAAAAACATCCAAAAAACCCAGGATAGCTAAAACTATTCTCAACAATAAAAGGACTTCTGGGGGAATCAATATCCCTGACCTCAAGCAGTACTACAGAGCAATTGTGTTAAAAACTGCATGGTATTGGTATAGCAACAGGCAAGCAGATCAATGGAACAGGATTGAAGACCCAGAAATTAACCCACAGACTTATGGTCACTTGGTCTTTGATAAAGGAGCCACAACCATCCGGTGGAATAAAGATAGCCTTTTCAACAAATGGTGCTGATTCAACTGGAGGTCAACATGCAGAAGAATGCGAATTGACCCACTCGTATCTCTTTGCACTAAGATCAACTCCAAGTGGATCAAGGAGCTCCACATAAAACCAGACACACTGAAACTATTAGAAAAGAAACTTGGGAAGACCCTGGAGGACTTGGGCACAGGGGAAAAGTTCCTGAACAGAACACCAATAGCTTACACACTAAGATCAACAATCGACAAATGGGACCTCATAAAATTACAAAGTTTCTGCAAAGCAAAGGACACTGTCAGAAGGACAAAACGGCAACCAACAAAGTGGGAAAAGATCTTCACCAACCCCACATCCGACAGAGGGCTAATATCCAATATATACAAAGAACTCAAGAAGTTAGACCCCAAAGAACCAAATAACCCTATCAAAAAATGGGGCACAGAGCTAAACAAAGAATTTTCACCAGAAGAAATTCGGATGGCCGAGAAACACCTTAAAAGATGTTCAACATCATTAGTCATCAGGGAAATGCAAATCAAAACAACCCTGAGATTCCACCTCACACCAGTCAGAATGGCTAAGATTAAAAACTCAAGAGACAACAAGTGCTGGCGAGGATGTGGAGAACGAGGAACACTCCTCCACTGTTGGTGGGATTGCAAAATGCTAAAACCGCTCTGGAAATCAGTTTGGCGGTTCCTCAGAAAATTGGGCATGTCACTTCCAGAGGACCCCGACATACCACTCCTGGGCATATACCCAGAGGATTCCCCTGCATGCAATAAAGACACATGCTCCACTATGTTTATAGCAGCCTTGTTTATAATAGCCAGAAATTGGAAGGAGCCCAAATATCCCTCAAAGGAGGAATGGATACAGAAAATGTGGTATATTTATACAATGGAATACTACTCAGCAATTAATAATGAATTCATGCAATTTGTAGGTAAATGGTTAGACCTGGAAAATATCATCCTGAGTGAATTAACCCAATCACAAAAGAATGCACATGAAATGCAATCACTGATAAGTGGATATTAATGAGCCCAGAAGCCCTAAATACTCAAGACACAAATAGCAAGTCAAATGATTCCCAAGAAGAAGAAAGGAGAGGACCCTGGGCCTGTAAAGATTGCATCCAGTTTAGTAAAGAAACCTAGGGGAGAGGGGGAATGATTGGGGAATAGTGGGGGGGAGAGGAACTATGGGAAGTATGGTGGGTGGGAACTGGGAAAGGGGAAAGCCTTTGGAATGTAAACATAGAATATAGAAAAATTAAAAAAAAAGGAACCTGAAATTTGAAGGTTCCCAGAAAAATTCTACTAGCTGTTTTTAGTAGTCATATCTACAGTTCAAATAAATTCCCATTGAGATCTCCTTTTCAATCTTGGGTGGTTAATTTTTACTTCTACCACTGTATTCAATAAAGCTTGTGAAAAAGTGGCAACAGGTCTATATGGGCCACAGCTGTTTTAAACTTACTCTGGAAATCATCTTAACTACAAAATATGAGTGAGTTAAGAATCGTAAGCCTTAGATCAAACTCCAAACTTCAGGCAATGGAACATTGGCAGTTGTTAACCATAATTCTTTCTCTTGAAATATTAGAGCATAACTACAACTTTGGAAAGCAAAGCCCAATTTTAAACAATTTATTCTCTTTAAAAATGAATGGCAATAGCCGGGCTGTGGTGGCGCACGCCTGTTATTCCAGCACTTGGGAGGCAAAGGCAGGTGGATCTCTGAGTTCGAGGCCAGCCTGGTCTACAGAGTGAGTTTCAGGACAGCCAGGGCTATACAGAGAAACCCCGTCTCAAAAAAAACCACAAATAAATAAATAAATAAATAAATAAATAAATAAATAAATGGCAAACATGTTACTTTCACATTACAAAGTTTGTCTGCAAGTTCTTATGTTTGAATGTTTCCTGGGTTGAGTCATGCCACGTGTTGTTAAGATAGCTCCAAACCTGAGTTACCAGTTTTAAATTCTCTTTTTGTTACCACGTAATGATTTTTAATCATGCCCAATAACTTTTAAGCCAATACTCTATAGTCAAAACATGCAGAACATATTTATACCTTTAAGACCAATCAGAACCAAAAATGAAACAACTACATGAATCTTATAAATTTGAACCAAACAATTGTTTTCTAGCTGTAATTCAAGAGAAAAAGCACTTTGTACCCAAAAGGAGAAATAACCATCAGCCTACTTGTCCTAGAACTTGAGCAGCTGCTGGCTGTTTTCAAAAGCAGCTTTTCTTCAGCTGTGCTTGACTCCTAGTTAATTGCAGAGCAACTTAAATCAGCCTCTGCTGTGTAAACTGAGACTGAATCAAGAGATGGACCTCCAGCAAATAAAGTTTTTACCATTTTTTAACATAAAACACAGGACAGCAGTCACTCAAACAAAACAAGGAGAGACACATGTAGACAAATTGGTGCACCAATGACAATACATAGAGAGGGAAGAACACTTGTACCCAGTACTAAGAACATCTTCATTGGGATCCATAGAGGAAACAGGACGTCTCCATGTTTCCCCTTGTCCCCAAGAGTTTTGAAATCCATTTTCCTTTTCTCATTTTTCCACTGTTCCTTTCTTAAGCCCAATTCCTCTCACTCCCAACAAAACCCCAAGGGCCCGGCAGGCTGTCTGAGCTGACGATGAACCCCACATCGTGCTCAGCCCAACCCGTCCCAAAAGCGGGAGCCTAATCGTCTCAAACCGAGAACCTTATTGTCTCAAACCGAGAACCTTATTGTCTCAAACCGAGAACCTTAATTGTCCCACTTATCTGGGAACTTACCAGCTGGCTGCCCTGACTGCAAAGAGTTCTGAAATGCGTTATACAAATGCAAGTTCTTCTCAAAGCAGTTTATTCAGGATTCTTTTCTTTGCCGCTTACCCCCGCAGCCTTTTCCCCCACTTACCGTGGTTATTTGCTAGTGCTACCCTGACTGCAAGAAGTTCTGATCACCGTCAGTGGGGGAGAAACTCCCCGTACGGGCCACCACTTGTTGCACCCAACCTTGACCTGCAAGGAAGGACACAACACCAGCGATCTTCTTCAAGCAGTTTATTCAGGAACCTTCCTTATACAATGGTGTCTCCCCCTACCTCGACCCCAGCACTCTCTTATATCTCAAAGGCTGGCCAATCCCTGGATGACACGTGGGCAAGGCAGATAGGCTACCTCAAAGCAGAAGGACAGCATCTGATTACACAAAGCCAAATAAGGAGTTGTTTATCTCAAAGGGCACTCTCCCCCTGGGGGGAAGAAGGTGGAAACCAGTGCCATCTTTAAGGCGGGGCACTTAGCAGCCCTCTACAGGCCCAGGGTCACATACGTATTCAAAGGCCCCCCAACTAGGTAGTAGGTGCTTGGGGACCTGAGCACCCACCAGGCACAAGCCCCGCAGCCCTCGAGGTGATCCTGCCAGCCCTCACCTCAGCTGCTCCACGGAGGCGAGATGGGAAAGAATGCCAGGGATCTTCCCAGCCTGCAGCTCGGAGCTGGACCCAGGAGGCAGGTTGTGGTGTGTGCATTCCTGGGCTAACAAGGAGTGGGCTAAACTTCTGCTTTTGGGGGTCATTTAAGACTTAGGCACAGGGGATTCTTAGCCTATAATTCTCATCCTTTCATCTCAAACTGTACTATCCATTGGTTCAATCACCCCTTCCCTTACCAACCCCTACAGCTACCTGGCAACAGTTACCTGGGTTGGTGTTTATCTTTCTCTTTTGGTAGGCTGCAGAGTACCTTCCTAGACCAGAAACACTAAAAGGTATGGGTGAAGATGCTATATAGGCACAAAATCAGCCCCTCCATGTTCGATGAGTTGTGTGAGTACTGTCTTCAACAATTGGGACTTGATGTCAGTTGATGGAGAGCAACCAATAGTCTTGGCAACAAACTGGGTTGTCTGGGGATTTCCATGGGACCCCTTTAGTCAACAATAAATAAAACCCAGGCCCAGTACTGGAAACGTTGTTTAGTGGCAAAAGACAACCAGTTGGAAGTCTGTCTCCCTCATTCATTGAAGTCTTCATTAGCATCAACTGCATATATTTTAGGAAATTTGTGCTACACTAGATTTTTATACAACCTCTCAAATGCTCCTCAATTCTATTTGTCTCTCTCTGCATTGGTTCACTCAGTCCCATCTGCCCTCTCCCTCCCCACATTACTCTCCCATTCTTATTCCCCTATCCAAAGTCCATCCATGAAATCTATTCTATTTCTCCTTCTCAATGATATCCATAAATTCCCTTTCTCTGGTTCTTCTTCTATCATTAAACTATCTAGGTCTATGGATTATCATTGATTATCATTTACTTAACAGTTATTTTCCACATATAAGCAAATTCATACAATATTTATCTTTCTCAGTCTGCTTTAGCTCATTAAGAATTGTTTTTTTTTCTAGTTCCATTCTTTGCCTCCAAATTTTATGATGTTATTATTTAACAGCTAAGTAATATTCCATTGTGTAAAAGTGCCACAATTTATTTATCAATTTTTCTGTTGAGTGGCATTTAGGTTGTTTCCAATTTCTGGTTATTATGAACAGAGTAGCAAAAACCATGGTTGAGCAAATGGAAGGATATAATGTTCTTTTGGGTATATGCACAAGAGTAGTATAGCTGGGTCTTGAGGTAGATTTATTCTCATTTTTATGAGAAACCACCATATTGACTCCCAACAACAATGGAGAAATGTTCTCCTTGCTCCATATCCTTGCCAGCATGGGCTGTCATTGTGTTATTGATTTTAGCCATTCAGACAGGTGTGAGATGGAATTTCAAAGTTGTTTTGATTTGCATTTCCCTGATGACTAAAGATTTGAACTTTCTTCAAGTGTTTCTCGGCCATTAGAGTTCATCTTATTCAGAATGTTGTGTACATTTTTATTGTATTGTTTGGTTTTTGATGTCTACTTTATTGCGTTCTTTACATATTTTGTATATTAGTCCTCTGTCAAATGTGGAGTTGGTAGAAAAATTTTCCCATTCTGTAGGTTACCACTTTGTAGGATTGATGGTGTCCTTTGCTTTACAGAAGTTTTATAGCATCATGAGGTCCCATTTTTTAATTGTAGGTCTTCATGAACATGCTAAAAGTATTCTATTTAGAAAGCCTTCTTTTGTGTCAATATGTTCAAGGCTATTGTCTATTTTCTCTTCTACAAGGTTCAGTGTATCTGGCTTTATTGAAGTGAAAACTTAAGGGTTCTATTGAAAGTCAGATTGTGTTTTGCTGACACAAACACATGAAGGAATGTTTCCCTGAATCAGACATAGGTGAAAGGATATTTCTTTAAGGCAGACTGTCTTAGTAAGGATTTTACTGCTTTGAACAGATACCATGACCAAGGCAACTCTTATAAGGGCAACATTTAATTGGAGCTGGCTTACAGGTTCAGAAATTCAGTCCAGTATTATCAAGGCAGGAGAATGACAGCATCCAGGAAGGCATGGTGCAGGCAAAACAGAGTTCTGCATCTTCATCTGAAGGCTGCTAGTGCAAGACTCACTTCCAGGTAGCTAGGATGATGGTCTTAAAGCTGACACCAATGGTGACTCACCTACTCCAACAAGGCCACACCTCCTAATAGTGCCACTCCCTGGACTGGGCATATGCAAATCATCACACAGACTCATGAAGGAACATTTCTCTGAAACAGAAAGGATGTTCTGCTAAAGAAAGCACATGAAAGGACAAGTGATGAAGAATTCTTTGGACCATCTTACATTGTGTAGTTGAACCCCTTTTGTTGGGACTTCATAGAGAGAAATACACCAAAAAACTTCTGGTGGTGTGCTGGCTGCCTCATGCCACTTTGGAGACTCAAGTGATATCAGCTAATACAGACTCACATGGAACTTTGCTAAGACAGATTCAAGTGCTGAGTCAAGACATGTGGTGAAGCAAGACCAGTGGAGGACATGTAATATTTGGAGAGGTATAAAAAGGACTCAACCGACTATGAGAGAGGTTTGCTATTAGAGCTAGCTCTGCAATGCTTCCTGGTCTTGCATATTTTCTGATCTTTTCCTTTACTGAGAGAGGGACAGCAGAGAACTCCTGGCATCCCTGCTGGTCCAAATCTCTCCTGCTGACTTGTGTTGATTCAGCTGAGACCTGATGTGTCTTCCATGTCATACCACTGCTTCTGTTATCATGACACTACTGGACTGGACTGCCAGTATATGCATGAAGTATTTTCAAGTGAATTGAGTTTCTGTTGCTGGCCTGTAAATGAAACTGCTAATTCCCTGACAACACAGAGGGGATTTATTTCAAAGAACCATTTCTAAACAGGTCCAGTTCCCCTGTATCATAGTAATCTTTCTTTTTCACTGCCTCTGGTGTATGGTGGGCTAGAAGGGTGGTTAAAGCATTTAAGAGCCATCATTAAAAGTAGGCTTTGAAAAATTAAAGCTACACTTTATGTTGATATCTTTGATACATGTGGATTTGAGTTTTGTGCAGGGTGATCGACATGGATCTATTTGCATTCTTCTACATGTGTACATCCAGCTATTCTAGTATCATCTGTTGAAGATGTGTTCTTTTTTCCATTGTGTAATTTTGGCTTCTTTGTAAAAAAAATTAATTGTCCATAGGTGTATTAATTTCTGTCTTGGACTTCAATTCAATTGATCTGCTTGACTGTTTTTGTGCCAAGGCCATGCTGCTTTTATTACTACAGCTTTGTAGTACAACTTGAAATTAGGAATGCTGAGACTTGTAGCAATTCTCTCTCTCTCTCTCTCTCTCTCTCTCTCTCTCTCCCTCCCTCCCTCTCTCTCTCTCTCTCTCTCTCTCTCTCTCTCTGTGTGTGTGTGTGTGTGTGTGTGTGTTGTGCCTGTCTGTCTGTCTGCTTGTCTATGTTCATCATATCTGTGAGTTTTGGTTTTCTTCCTATGAAGTTAAGAATGGTTCTACCAAGATCTGTGAAGAATCGTTTTTGGAATTTTGATGCAGATTGCATTATATCTATAAAGCAAAAATTTCTGGGTTTTTTTTTTTTGGTTGATGTCCCCAGCACCTATATAAAATTCAGCAGCTATGACAGAAAGATCTAAGGAAGAAGCCATTGTCTGGGCAAGCTACACTGGTCAGTAACAGTTCAGAGAGAGACCTTGTCTCAATAAATAAGGTGTTGGCAAACACATTTAATCGTGCACTTGGGAGACAAGGTAAGCGGATCTCTGTAAGTTCAAAACCAGGTTTATCTACATAGGGAGTTTCAGGCAGTACAAAACTACACAGGATGCCCTGTCTCAGAAAAGAATGGGGGGAAGAGAAGGAAAGAAGAGAGGAGAGGAGAGGAGAGGAGAGGAGAGGAAAGGAGAGGAGAGGAGAGGAGAGAAAGGAAAGGAAAGGAAAGGAAAGGAAAGGAAAGGAAAGGGGAAAGGGGAAGGGGAAGGGAAAGGGAAAGGGAAAGGGAAAGGGAAAGGGAAAGAAAAAGAAAAAGAAAAAGAGAAGAGAAGAGAAGAGAAGAGAAGAGAAGAGAAGAGAAGAGGAAAGGAAAGGAAAGGAAAGGAAAGAAAAGAAAAGAAAAGAAAAGAAAAGAAAAGAAAAGAAAAGAAAAGAAAAGAAAAGAAAAGAAAAGAAAAAAGATGGAAAGCAATTGAAGATATTCAAAGTTGATCTCTGGCCTTTACATATATGCTCATGGATGTGCACCACATTGGAGAGGTGGCAGAGGTAACATGGTGGGGTCATTTCACTATTCCTTTAGGCCAGCAGCTTCTGTCACAAGTAAACCCAAATCCCACAGACAACCAGCCTTCCTTTTGCATTAACTGTGTGCTGTTCAGTAACCAATTATTCTCTGCTACTTAGAACTTTAGACAGTCAACGTTTACCTCATAAAGCTCCTGCAAGTCCTGGCTTAGATGAATGGTTTGGAAGCAGGTCCTCTCATAAAATTTCAGTTCTGTTGTGGTTCAGCTATCTCATAGCTTAACTGACAAACAGCACATGTAGAAGTGTTCACAGGGCCAGAAAGGAATCAAGAAGGAGGAATAAGCCAGGCTCCCTCTCATACTAAACCACTCTGTGAGGCAAGTGTGATGACACACACCTGGAGTTTCAGTGCTCAGGAGATAGAGATGAGAGTCAGGAGTTCAAAGTCACCTGAGCTACACGAGCAAACCAGGAGCTGGAGAGATGGCTTGTTGCTTAAGAGTGTTAGCAGTTCTTCTAGAGGATCTGTTTGCTTCCCAGCACCCATATTAAATGGTTTATAGTATTGTGGGATATCCCCAAAGAAGACTGCTCAGACACAGATTTAAGCCAATAGAAAGTCTTTATTAGTTTTGGATCCCAGTATAGCACCAAGCCTTTCTCAGGATAAGTTTTTAAGCACACACACACAAAAAAAAAAAAAAAAAAAACAAAATTTGGGTTCACATACTTCAATTAACAAGAACAGTTAGCCAAAAGCAGAACTACTGAATTCAAGAGGCAAGGTTAGGACATCCAGCAACTTTTCCAGAACTATGGGTTTTGATGGATCAAATCTTTGTTTTCATTTTGGCTAGTGTTGCTCTCTGTGTGCTGAGTTTTATGTCCTAAACGACTCCTTTATGACTCCTTCCAACGTGGAGTCAGTTTTGCTAAGGTCGGCAGTCCCGTTAAAATAGCCACATATAACTCCAGATCTAGGGAATAGGATACCTTCCTCTAGCCTCCACACGAATGAGCACAGACACACACAGACACACACACACACACACACACACACACACACACGGCACATACACACATGTGGCACACATATGGCATACATACACAAAGAGGCATTTAAATAAAAATAAATGTATTTTTAAACATATCTCTCTCACAAGGACTAACCCAGTCCTCCAATCTTTTGCAAGTATACTTTCCCCCAACCTAATCACCAACAACCTAGTTCCTGTCTCTCAAAGATCCTACAGTTCTCAATTCTACTATATTCAGTACAAGCATCCTTCACAGAAACATTCGTGGACTGTATCTATATCCTACAACAAAGGATCTCAGCTTTTATGAGTTTGACTACTGTAAGTACCTCACATAATGGGAATAACATGGTATCTGCCTTTTTGTGATTGGCTTACTTGTGCAAGAACCATGGCACTCATGAAGAGGTCAGAGAATAACACCAGATATGAACCATTCCTTTCTACCTTGTTTGGAACAGTGTTTTATTGTGTGATACTGTATACTCCAGAATTCTCTTGTTGCTTGACACTGTATAATCCAGACTAGCTGGATGAGAGCCTACCTCCCACCTCACAGCAGAGGCACTATGATTACAGACTCCTGGTACTGTATCCAGTTTTACATAATTTATAGGGATCTGAATCCAGGTCCTCAGCTGTGTGCCAAATCCTTTATACACAGAGTCATCTCTGAGACCCTCCTAGATAATAAAATTTATTATTTTTTATTATTTTATTACTATTGATGGTAATAATACACATATATGAATATGCCTCTGAGACTGTGCATTCAGACATGCTGTGAATAAACCTTTAAGCTAATGGTTGGATCATTCAATACTTGGATTCATTTTGAAGACCAGCCAGTGTTTTCATGGTAGCTTCATGATGTGCTGCTGCTTGTCCACTTTAACATACACCACTGTACCAACCTCCCTATATCCTCTCCAACATTTGGTGTTTACATATAGCCATTTGAAGATTACAGGTGGTTCTTTATTATTTATGTTCTGATGTGCTGCTGTAAATTTTAACAACCGTAGTGAAGAATAAAAAATGTTTTCTATTCTATTTGTTTGCTGATGAATGTGTGGATGTGGGCATGAGCATACGTGTGATTGATGAAGACATGTGCATGTAGGTGACATGCAGAGATCAGCTTCCTGTGTCTTCCTCAATCATGCTCTAATATAGGCTTAAGGATATTCCACCTGGTCACCTCTTCCCACGGCAATTTGGTTACAGATGTATGCTATTATGCCTGGCGATAGCATGGCTTCAGGGTATACAAATTTAAGTCCTCATGCTTGTGTGGCAGACATCATTGGCTACCTTCTCCCTAACCCAAAAAGGTTTTTATTTTCTAAAAAAGTAATAGAAGCACAACTTTTCCTGAGAACCCCCCCCCAATTTGTTTCTATTATAGAACGTGTTGTAATTATTTTGGATGCAATAGCAATTTTGCTCAAAATATAGCTTGTAAAGTCTCTTGCCCAGTGAGTAGAAATTAACAGGGTGTTCATTTGTTAACTTATTTATCAAAACTGTCTCTTTGATATAACTTGTGTCAGGATCCACACTGTGCTCAGTGCACCCTCAGTGCAGTGTGAGCCCATGAGTCTCGTACATCTCACTTCAATAGAGGGTGCTGCAGGAAACTGGGGAAGGTTTGGAGCAGACTAGATCATCTCCCACACTCAGTGACTCCAATGACTCTCTTAGGGGTGGGGAAAGAAAGATGATATCTGTCTTAACATAGAAGATTTCCCAAAGGCTCCACAGAGTGAGAGAATCTGACTTTTCAGTGGGAGGTTTAAGTACCCTAGAAGAGATTTGCACCAGAGAGCTGGGAAACTCCACAGCCTTCTGTGCATAGCCTACCAGGAGAGAAAGATCTCCTAGCAGTGCTTTCACTTCTGAGCACAGAGGTGAGAGCTCCCTTCACCTTCTCTCTGGAGGAGACCAGCTAGGAGTACACAGGGCATAAGATCAGTGGAGCAGCTGGAACGGGAAGTCTCCCTGCCACCATTTGCACCAGGGAGACTCCACAGCCTTCTGTGCACAGCACACCAGGAGAGAGTGATCTCCCAGCAGTGCCTTCACTTCTGAGCACAGAGGTGAGATCTCTACCTTCTCTCTGGAGGGGACCAGTTAGGAGCACACAGGGCATAAAATCAGTGGAGCAACTGGGACAGAAGTCTTCCCACCACCATTTGCACCAGGGAGCCAGGAAACTCCACAGCCTTCTGTGCATAGCCCACCAGGAGAGAGAGAGATCTCCAAGTGGTGCTTCCACTTTTGAGCTCAGAGGAGTAAGGACACAGGCTTACAGGCCCACGGGAGGAACAAAGTCCAGCCAAGGACAACAATACCAACTAACACCAGAGATAACCAAATGGTGAAAGTCAAGCACAAGAACCCTACCAACAGAAACTAAGGCCACATGGCAACATCAGAACACAGTTCTACCACCACAGCAAGTCCCAGATACCCCAATAAACTGGAAAAGCAAGAGTTGGATTTAAAAGTGAATCTCATGATGCTGATAGAAGGCTTCAAGAAAGACTTAAATAACTCTCTTAAAGAAATACAGGCGAGTCGGGCAGTGGTGGCACATGCCTGTAATCCCAGCACTTGAGAGGCAGAGGCAGGCAGATTTCTGAGTTTGAGGCCAGCCTGGTCTACAGAGTGAGTTCCAGGACAGCCAGGGCTACACAGAGAAACCCTGTCTCAAAAAAACAAAAAAAGAAAAAAAAGAAAAGAAAAAGAAAAAAAGAAATACAGGAGACCATCAGTCAACAGGTAAAAGCCCTTAAAGAGGAAACACAAAAAAACCCATAAAGAAATACAGGAGAGGGCTGGAGAGATGGCTCAGCTCTTAAAGGCTAGGCTCACAATCATAAAAACATATATATGAAATACAGGAGATCATGGGTCAACAGGCAGAAGCCCATAAAGAAGAAACACAAAAATACCTTAAAGAATTACAGGAAAACAAAAACAATCAAGTGAAGGAACTGAACAAAACCATCCAGGATCTAAAAGTGGAAGTAGAAACAATAAAGAAATCACAAAATGAGGCATCTCTGGAGATAGAAAACCTTGGAAAGAATTCAGGAGTCATAGATGCAAGCATCAACAACAGAATACAAAAGATAGAAGAAAGAACCTCAGGTGCTGAAGATACCATAGAAAACATTGACTCAACAGTCAAAGAAAATGAAAAATGCATAAAGCTGATAACCCAAAACATCGAGGAACTCCAGGACACAATGAGAAGACCAAACCTAGGGATTATAGGAGAGCGAGGATTTACATCTTAAAGGCCCAGTAAATATCTTCAACAAAGAAAACTTCCCTAACTTAGAGAAAGAAATGCCCATGAACATACAAGAAGCCTTCAGAACTTGAAACAGACTGGACCAAAACAGAAAGTCCTCCTGGCACATAATAATCAAAACACCAAATTCACTAAACAAAGAAAGAATATTAAAAGCGGTAAAGGAAAAAGGGCAAGTAACTTATAAAGGCAGACCTATCAGAATTACACTAGACTTCTCACCAGAGATGATGAAAGCTCGAACATCCTGGGCAGACCTCATACAGACCCTAAGAGAACACAAATACCAGCCCAGGCTACTATACCCAGCAAAACTCTCAATCATCGTAGATGGAGAAACCAAGATATTCCATGATAAAACCAAATGTACACAATATCTGTCCACAAATCCAGCCCCACAAAGGATAATTGATGGAAAATACCAACACAAGAAGGGAAACTACACCCTAGAAAAAGCAAGAAAGTAATCTTCTTCCAACAAACCCAAAAGAAGATACCCACACAAACATAAAAATAACATCAAAAATAACAGGAAGCAACAATCACTATTACCTAAAATCTCTTAACAACAATGAACTCAATTCCCCAATAAAAAGTCATAGACTAATGAAATATTTACATATCTTCAATTTTATCAGAAAATGTTTATAATTCTTTTAATTAATTTAGTAATGTTTTATGTCTACCATTTTATCTGCATTATTTTTCATAATATTCTTCAATTTTAATGTCTTTCTATATATTTCCTCTATTTAATCAGAAATGTTTTCAATGTAAATTTTGGATTTTACCACAAATGTTTCTAATTCCACTTTTAATTAATTTAGAAAGTTTTTATATCTACCATTTTATATGTAAAATTTTCCATGAAATAGTCAATTTTAATGTGTTTGTCTATTTATTTCTTGAATTTTATAAGAAATATTTTCCGTGTAAATCTTCAATTTTATCTGAAAATGTTTATAATTCCAACTTCAATCAACTTAGAATTATCTTTATGCCTATCATTTTATCTATATAATTTCCATGATAATCTTTATTTTTAACATGTTTTTCTATATATTTCTTCAATTTTCTCAAAAATATTTTCCATGTAAATCTTTAAGTTTATCAGAAAATGTTTCAATCAACTTAGGAATACTTTTATGCCTAAAGTTATTATATCTATATAAAATTTTCTATGATAATCTTCAATTCTAACATGTTTTCTACATTTTCTACAATTTAATCAGAAATATTTTCCACATAAATCTTTAATTCTATCATAAAATGTTTCTATTCCATATTTTTTTAAGTACCCAAGAAGAGGTAGGCAGCTGCCCTAAACACCTCCACTAGCTCTGTGGAACTTTGCCCTTAAATCCAAAGGCACACCTTATGCTTTCTATGCCCCAAAAGGTAGAGCAATCTAATTAGACAACAAGAGACAAAACACATCCAATGTAATTAAGATTCACCTTTTAGCCCAGGACCAGCTGTCTCAGCACAGACAGGAGGTGATAGGCCATAGACAAGACCTATCTGCCTTGCCTATACAGGGCTTCAGATTTCTCTGATGGTACCCAGCCAATCCTTCATGAGGCCCAGTTGTAACACGCATTCAGTTTTATTTTCTGTCAACCCAGAAAATACACTAGAAACCCAGGTCCCATCTGGACATTCAGATTTAACTGGTTGAAGTTAGGACACACTCAGATAATTGCATTCTTGAGACTTTTTAGTGAGATTAACATCCTGCCAGAGCTGACAAAAAGACTTCTTTGTACCATGGCAGCATTTTTCAAAAAGGGAAATACAATTTTTTGTAAAATAGAGGTTTGCAAAGGGATCCTCACATTTAAGGAAAACCAACTGCATTCTTCTGTTGTTGTGTGGTGCTGGAGATGAAGCATGGTATTCTGTGTCAGGTAAGCCCATTTCCCTTCAGTGTAGCTAGAAAGGAATTTCGTTGTTCATTAAACACTCTGATAGAAGAATAATTGATTTGCCCCAATAGGAGAGGGTGTTAAACTAACTCGGGACTTGTGGATAAGGGTCTTTCAAACGGATTTATTCTATTTCGGTAAATATATGCAGAAATATACTGGACCTTATCCCTGAGTTGGAAATTATTCCCTTCTGTGGGAGTGATACTCAACACACATCTGTCAGAAAGAGACTATCTTCCTGTGGACCACTTTTCGTAGAGCCTCTTTCAGGTCCCTGTTCCTCAAGCTATAGATAAAAGGGTTCAGCATGGGAGTCACTACTGTGTACAGCACAGTGGCTGCTGTGTCTTTCTCAGATGAGTGGGCAGATGAGGGGTTGAAATACACAGCAATGATTGTGCCATAGAAGAGGCAGACCACAGCCAGGTGGGAGCCACAGGTGGAGAAGGCTTTCCATCCTCCCCTAGGGGATGAGACCCTCAGGACTGCACAGGTGATGTGCATGTAGGAGATCAGGATGCAGACAAATGGGGTGACCATGATCACAGCTCCCTCTGTAAGTATCATCAGTTCATTGAGATGTGTGTCTGAGCAGGAGAGTTTGAGGAGGGGAGTCACATCACAAAAGAAGTGTGGGATAATGTTATTCCCACAGAAGGAGAGTTGAGCCATGAGCAGGGTGTGCAACAGAGCATTCAGGCTGGCGGTCACCCAAGATCCAGCCACCATCAGGACACAGAGCTTAGAAGTCATTTGTGTTGTGTAGTGTAAAGGGTGGCATATGGCCACAAATCGGTCATAGGCCATCACAGCCAGCAGGAAATTGTCCATGTCTGTAAGTTCAAAGAGAAAATACATCTGTGTGAGACACCCAGAGAAGGAAATGGCCTGACTTGCAAGTATATGGTTGGCCAGTACCTTGGGGACAGTGGTGGAAGAGAAGCAGACATCCACAAAGGACAAGTTGCTGAGGAAGAAGTACATGGGGGTGTGCAGGCGGGAGTCTGTGCTGATGGCCAGGATGATAAGTAGGTTTCCCAGGACAGTGGCCAGGTACATGATGAGGAAGAGCAAGAAGAGGAGCTGCTGCTGCTGGGGCTGCCTGGAAAGTCCCAGGAGGAGGAACTCAGAGATGCTCGAAAGGTTGGAGCTGCTCATGAGCCTGAGACTACTGAGGTGAATAGAAGACAGTAAATTCAAAACCTTGATGGGCAGAGTCACACTGTGATAGGGCACCAGGCAGGGTCACATTTGCAAATTAATTCATAGAGTAGCTATATACCAATCCCACCTACAAATCTACATTCCAACCCTCACCCCTGATGTTTTCCTAACTGAGCATCCCCCAGGCCACACAGCCTCTAAGACTAGTTGAATATATGTTTACACCTCTCAGGACTTCCTCCATCTCAGACACAACTTATTACAGCATCAGGGCAATGGTTTTTTTAGTTCTTTCTTTAACTCAGGTGATAACCAATAAATTCAAGGCTTCTAAATTTCTCCCTGACCCTGGAAGAAGTTGCAAGGAAGTTTCTCAAATAACTTGATCTCTGAATAATCAAATGTTTATGTCCTCACTGCTGTAACCTTACCTGGAGGGAAGTCGGTGCTCTCCAATGCTGTTCAGCTGGACCTAACTGCAGAGTCTGTGATGTCTGGAAACACTGACAAGCCCTGAGCAAGTGAGGAGCATTTGTTTGACTTCTTGGTCTTCTGAGCAGGAAAGATGTTCAGAACAATCACAGAAAACTCATTTACAGAAGTCTCTTTGACCAATGGGACCAGAATCCCTCAGAGCCTCATTAGAGGCAAGAGAAAAAACTCCCATCTACATCTTTGGCCCCTTTGGACCAAATGACAATGACAGAGAATATTGTCAAACTTTACATACAATGGTTTGTTCAAAATGTACAAGCTTCAGAAATGACTCCACCTTGGTAGACACATATTTCAAATGGCATTATTTACTACATCAATTCTCATCACTTTTATGACCTGAGCCTATATATACTGGTGTGGAGTAGAATTTTTCCATTCTTGTATGTGGAATGTAACCTTTACTTTTTTGTGTTCTCTCATCTTTAGCAAAGATAAATGAGGTTATATCATCTTTATTTTGATCCATGAATAATAAGGGTATGTACTGAGCTGGACAAGTACATGAAGGTTTGAATAAAGGGGAGCCAGCACCTAAGAGGAAATGTGTTATTTTTAAGACAAAATCACAATAGTTCAGTTTTTCTAAATGAAGTCTCAGGAGCCAGATCAAAGCCTACTAGCTCAGAGAAGCAGAGAAATCACATAGGTAACCTTCGTCCTCAACCAATGTCCCAGAAGGAAAGAGCTCCATCTCCTCCACACTGTCCTTAAAAACCTCTCAAACTGAATGTCCCTCCTTTCTACTTACCATGTGTCTCGCCATCTGTCCTCCTGACTTCCTCCCATTCTCTATAGTTTTTTCCTGTGTGCACTCCAAGTCAACTTGGTGCTTGCTCTGCCTCTTGGCCTATTGACTTTACTTCATTTTGCTTACACTAAACAAAAAAGTCTTGGACTAAAAGTGTGTTCTAGGGCTGAGCCACACCACAACCTGAAACAGGATTTTCCAGTTCACAATCTCTGGGACCACAGCATGATCAAATGTCCTACACAACACTGTCTATGAGGAGCATGGCCTTTACAGTAGATGCCCTTTGAGGTACTTTTCCAACTCAAATGGGTTACTGTTTTCTGATAATGAAACCTTATCCCACATATTTTCAGTGTGGTATGACTGGAAAGATGTTCCAAACACACACGCACGCATGCGCGCGCGCGCACGCGCGCGCGCACACACACACACACACACACACACACACACACACATGCATGCATGCCTTTAGAGCATGTTAAAGTAGACAGAGTTCCATCTGTTTATATGGACCACAATGAGTTAACCCTAACCCTTTCTGCTTCCCCCACTCTTATCTGAAAAGCAGATAGACATTATAGAAGGAAGCAAGCAAACAGGCTTGATGGCACACAGCTGTAATTCCTGGAGAGTCGACACAGAAGAGTTATATTTGGAGAACTGCCTGAGATTCATAGTAGGGGAAAGAAAGAAAAATAGGCAGAGGAAGAAAAGGAGGAGAAATTATTTGAAAAAAGCCTCTCCTTGTTTTCCAGTTCTAGATTTGAGTCGTTTACAGATGACTTTCTATTTCCAGTCATATTTTGCTCAGGATTCATAGTTTTATAGCACAGAAACAAACTGTGCCTAGTTTATAGCAGGAAGGATTCATGTTTGTATGTAAGAATGTGTGGTTATGTATATGTGTAAGTGTGTGTGTTTGTCTGTGCATATGTGTGTGCATACATGTGTATGTGCTTATGTGTGTTCATGTACATATGTGTGTACATGTTATATATGTGTGCATATATGTGCATGTGCAAATGTATGTGCATATGTGTTTATGAGTGCATGCATATATGGGCATATATGTATGTATGTGTAAATGTGTGTGTTTATGATATGTGAATGCATATGTGTATGTGCTTATGTGTGTTCATGTGCATATGTGTGTACATGTGTGTACGTGTGCTTGTGAGTGCATGTGTATGCATAGATGTGTGTATATGTGTGTATATGTATATGTGTGTATATGCATATGTGTGTATATATGTGTGTATATGCACATATTTCTGTGTCTGTAAGTGCATGTGTGTGTTTGTATGTGAATAAATATACATGTGTTTAAATATACATATATATTTTTGAATGTATATATCTATGTGTTTGTATTTTGTGCCCTTCCCCCAGACTTGAGTAGGCTAAACAAACTCATGATGGTTTTACAATCTAGCTGGAGTTGCCTGGCATTGCTGCATTTGCAAATTCCTACCTGAGCTTTGAAGAGTTGATGGCCTGCTGAGCTTGCTTTGCAACTTTATCCAGCTGAAAGAAAGGATGGGTCTGTGGGTTTTCCCTCTATAAACGCACAGTTCAAAATTGAACTTTCAGCCTTGATCAGAAACATTTGTCTTGTCTTCATCCTTTTCTCGCCCACCATGTGGAAGGCAAGGTTCCTTCCCAGTAACAGTGCCTCTCCATGCTGAGCTGCTGAAAGCTTAATCTGTAGCTTCCCCTTTAATAAATACAGAGACCAGCCTGGCTGAAGAGCTGACAGGCTCCTGACCTCCACTGGTAGCTAGAGAGAAGAGTTTTCTGAGAACATAAAGTTTTAACGTACAAAGTGACCAAGCTATTCTGACTATTCTGACCAAGACAAGACAGAATAAAAGTAACAGTTCCCTGAATCACCCCCCTGCTCCTCCTGCTACTGGGTCCCAGGGAAGGCCACAAACTGTCAACAATCTTATTGTAAAAATCTTTGTTGACCTGTAAGTATAAAAATATATTACTCATAGTAATCCACCCCCCTTGCAAACAGGGTATAAAAGATGTATGCTTTCTTTGTTCAGGGTTGACTCTGCCTGCATGGCTGAACAACCCCATGTATGTGGGTATGTGGATGTCTGCTTTCTGTGTTCAGGGCAAACTTTCCCTGCGAGGATGAGTGACCCCACATATGTGGAACAATAAACCTCATGCTCTTGCATCACTCTTTTGTCAAGCTGTGTGCTGAGGGGTTGTGCCTGAGCTCAGACCCTGAGGGTGTGTTGAGTTACAACAACCCATCCTTTTTCATTTCCAGCCTCCCTTTCAGGTATACCCAGTTCATCCACAGCTGCTGGACAGCTACAGTATGTATATATGTGTGTTATGGGTATATTTATGTGTATGCTCCTATGTGTTGGTGGATGAAGTGGTAATAAAGGAAATCCACTCTATACTTCCCAGCTGGGGTGGGGCACGCTTCCTTGCCACCCTCTCCAATGTTCTGGAGTTCCCCCAATGAAAGACCCACATGACAGCCTTATTTTTAATATGCCTTAACAGTACAATGGATGGGCCACTCCCTAACTCCATATGGCTAACACACACTCCCCTCAGATATTCCTGAGTTAATACTTACTTAATCTATATTTCATCTTTGCAGCCTGAGCTCTGTTGGGCAGCCCTCCTGGGGTTATTTTCCAGGCTCTTATGTGATTGCTAACCTGTCTTCTGCAGCTCTCCTGCCTGACCTTCCTGCTTCCCCACCATGGTGGTACTGCCTTTCTCTCCTGTGTTTCTTGCCCAGGAATCCTAAAAGTCCCACCTCTGTCTCTCTGCCTAGCCATTGGCTGCCAGCCAATCAGAGCCAACTGGGGCAGGAACTCTCAGCACAGACGTGTGAGTCCCTGTGTGATTTTAGAAGCTGAATTAACACAAACAATAATAGAACCAATCCACAACATGTATGTGCATATGTTTGGGTATATGTGCATATGTGTCTGTTAGTATATCTATATGCATGTGTTTGCATTTGCATATGTGCTTGTGTGTATGTATATGTGTGGTTTGTGTTTACCTGTCTGTGTGCATGTGCATACGTGTGTCTGTATATGCACATGTGAATGTGTATATGTGTATCTGTATATGCATATGTATGTGTTTATGTGTACTTATGAATGTGTTTGTATGTGTATACATGTTTGTATGTGCAAATGTGTGTTTTATGTATATATATGTATATATGTGCATATGTTTGTATATGCATGAGTATGCATATATGTGTGCTTATTTGTGCATTGTGTCTCTTTGTATGTGCATATATGTGTGTTCAGTGTGTGCTTGTATGTGCATATATGTGTTTGCATGCACATATGTGTAGGTTTGGATGGGCATATGTGTGTTATTATGTGAATATGTGTGTTTATATGCGTATATGTGTGCTTGTATATGTGTATGTTGTTTTTAAAACAAAATACCAAAGGTTTGGTTTTATCAGGGAAACTCAAAAGCCAGATGAAGGTGTGAAAGTATACTAGCTCAGAGAAGCAAAGGAAGCATCCAGAGGACTTTCCTACTTCACTGATGGCCCAGAAGTCAAAAGCTCTTTTTTCTTGTTCATGCTTACTTAAATATTCTTGAACTCAAAGACCCTCTTTACTCTTTCCTGGATTTCTTAATTTTCACTCTCTGTCAACTATCTGCTTGCTCTTCTTCTTGACATATAGTAGAATTTATTTATGCCTGCTAAAGAAAACTCAGATTAAAGTCATCTGCTGGTGCTGAGCCACACCACAACAAAAGACAGGTTTTTCCTGTTCAAAATATTTGGGTGCCTAATGTGACTAAATATCCTGCAACATGTGCTTGTATGTAGGTATATGTATGGTACTGTGGGTGTGTATATGTGAATGTTGCAGTTGCATATGCATATAGAGGACCAAAATTGGTGTCAGGTGTCCTAATTACTGTTCTATTGCTAAGAGACACCATGGCCAAAGTAAATGTTGGCAAAAGCAAGCATTTAATTGGGGTCTCCTTTGTAGTTTTAGAGTATTAGTTCATGACTGTAGGACTATGAAAGGTAGCTTTGTTCCAGGTTGAGCAAAGGCTCAAGACCCTGGTGACCCTAAAGGGACAGCAGATATTTTTGGCTGGTTCCCAGGCACCAGGCTCCTATCACTGGCTGCAGCCCTCCATAGACTTGTGGCCATCAGTCATGTAAGTGCAACTCCTCAAGCCCTTTCACCAGTAGAGGACATGACATGTGGTAATTTGGACTCAAGACAAATATGCACCTTAATGAGGAACCTAAAGGTCCGGAGGACTTAGCCAATAAACTCTCCTTCCCAGACATTCCTCCCTGAAAAAGGTATTTAACCTCAGGCCCACCTTGAGAAGTGGGGTAAAGTTTTACCCATCTACTTTTCCTTATGACAGTAAATGTCTTAAAACCATGGATTGTCTCTTTTCATCAGGATGTGCCGTGGGGAGCCATGGAGGCCTTTGCCAATAGAGCTGCCATCTAATCTCCCATAGAAGGCCTCTCTGTGCTCCCAGCCATGGCCACCACCAAGCCAAGCCCAAACCCACTGCCTCCATCAAGTCAAGAACTCTTCCCAAGCCGGGCGGTGGTGGCACACACCTTTAATCCCAGCACTTGAGAGGCAGAGGCAGGCGTATTTCTGAGTTCGAGGCCAGCCTGTCTACACAGTGAGTTCCAAGACAGACAGGGCTACACAGAGAAACCCTGTCTCGAAAAACCAAAAAATAAAAAAATAAAAAATAAAAAAAAACCTTCCCACAGGACTAGCTGGAGCTGCTCCCCTTTTCCCCATGCTGGCCCCAAGCTAAATTCAACCCACGGGCCCATTCTCAGCTCATCCACAGCTCCCAGTGGCACCTGGGTGTCTGAGAGCCTGAGAACCAGACAGCCCCAGCCTCCCTGAAGATCCAGGGACCACCAAACCAGCTCTGCTGTCCCATGCCTCAGACTGTGCTTTCCCACACCCAGAGCAGTGTTCCCAGGGTTGATCTATGGCCTGACTACAGCCTGACACCTAACGACAGTGTGGGGTAAGTACGGTCAACTCCCTGGATCCTCCAACCCTAAGTGGTCAAGCCCTGTGGTGAACAGATGAGGTACGACAAACCCTACACATAATCATCATATGGGAAAGCAGGCAGTCTCAACTCTGGACCAGTGTCTGAATGTTATAGTAAATCTCTAACTCCAGGAACCTGTACAAAGAACACACAACTCAGTTATAATATTTATAAGCTGTACACCTAGATTGGGTAGATATACCACTACACTACTCTATTCCCCAGCTATGAGATCTCTTGCTACTTGCAGCTTCCCAAAGCCACATGGTTCAGCTCTTCCTTCCACCTCCTCTTTCTCCATCTTCCTCTCTCCTTCCTTTCTATCCCTCTCTAAAACCTCCAGCCCACCTTTCCCTTCCACTGCCAAATCACAGGCTCTAGCATTTATTTGACCACTTAAAATAGAGAGAAGGTTCACATGAAATCAACCAAGTATGTCATCTACTCCTTGTTGGGGAAGCCCCTCTTGAGGAAGCAAAATTAGCATCAAAATACAAACAGCACCAGAACAACCCACATTTCCCCCTTTTTGTCCAATAACAGCTCTTTCTCTCTGACATAAATTGAGCACATCTATTACAATTATGCAATTTATAAAGTATAAGATACACTTAACACCCCATGCAACAATTTTGTCAATTTAGATAAAGCAATCTATCATCTATCCCAACTTAAAAGGCTTACAATTCTACACCTGAATTATGTCCTGGTTTTAGCTTGTATACCATGAGAAAACCATCTTCTCAAATCTTTATCATCTCTCTCAATGTTAAAAAGTCTGAATTGGCTGTGAGACTATAAACAGCCTCTAGCCCTGTCAGAAATCTGATGAGTTAAATATTGCCTGAAATATAGGGAGCATAAAGCATAGCTTTCAAACCTTAACCAATTTGTAGAGACTGCTAACTACGTGGACAGTCCCTCATTTCTCAAAATATTGAAGCATCAGTCTTCAGACTTCTGGCCCAGAGTCACCTGACAGACATTTATGAAAAGAATTTTGAAGGATTGTTTACCCTTTATTAGCAGAACTGTCAGTCAACTATTCCATATAGTCTGTCTTTTCCTGGACAGTATTTTTGTCTGAGGATGAAATGAGGCAATTCTCGCCTAGTGGCTATTTTGATACAACTGGAGCAACTCCATTGATGCTTAGTTTCTTCTTTGAATCCAAGAAAGGGGTCTGTCAGGAACAGAGATGTCTCTAGTCAAACCATCTTTTTTTTTATTTTCTATATTCTATGTTTACATTCCAAAGGCTTTCCCCTTTCCCAGTTCTCACCCACCATAGTTCCCATAGTTCCTCTCCCCCCCCCACTATTCCCCAATCATTCCCCCTCCCCCCTCGGTTTCTTTACTAAACTGGATGCAATCTTTACAGGCCCAGGATCCTCTCCTTTCTTCTTCTTGGGAATCATTTGACTTGCTATTTGTGTCTTGAGTATTTAGGGCTTCTGGGCTCATTAATATCCACTTATCAGTGATTGCATTTCATGTGCATTCTTTTGTGATTGGGTTAATTCACTCAGGATGATATTTTCCAGGTCTAACCATTTACCTACAAATTGCATGAATTCATTATTTTTAATTGCTGAGTAGTATTCCATTGTATAAATATACCACATTTTCTGTATCCATGCCTCCTTTGAGGGATATTTGGGATCCTTCCAATTTCTGGCTATTATAAACAAGGCTGCTATAAACATAGTGGAGCATGTGTCCTTATTATAAGCAGGGGAATCCTCTGGGTATATGCCCAAGAGTGGTATGCCAGGGTCCTCTGGAAGTGACATGCCCAATTTTCTGAGGAACCGCCAAACTGATCTCCAGAGCGGTTTTACCATTTTGCAATCCCACCAACAGTGGAGGAGTGTTCCTCGTTCTCCACATCCTCGCCAGCACTTGTTGTCTCTTGAGTTTTTAATCTTAGCCATTCTGACTGGTGTGAGGTGGAATCTCAGGGTTGTTTTGATTTGCATTTCCCTGATGACTAATGATGTTGAACATCTTTTAAGGTGTTTCTCGGCCATCCGAATTTCTTCTGGTGCAAATTCTTTGTTTAGCTCTGTGCCCCATTTTTTGAGAGGGTTATTTGTTTCTTTTCGGTCTAACTTCTTGAGTTCTTTGTATATATTGGATATTAGCCCTCTGTCGGATGTGGAGTTGGTGAAGATCTTTTCCCACTTTGTTGGTTGCCATTTTGTCCTTCTGACAGTGTCCTTTGCTTTGCAGAAACTTTGTAATTTTATGAGGTCCCATTTGTCGATTCTTGATCTTAGTGCGTAAGCTATTAGTGTTCTGTTCAGGAACTTTTTCCCTGTGCCCAAGTCCTCCAGGGTCTTCCCAAGTTTCTTTTCTAATAGTTTCAATGTGTCTGGTTTTATATGGAGGTCCTTGATCCACTTGGAGTTGATCTTAGTGCAAAGAGATGAGAGTGGGTCAATTCGCATTCTTCTGCATGTTGACCTCCAGTTGAACCAGCACCATTTGTTGAAAAGGCTATCTTTATTCCATCGGATGGTTGTGGCTCCTTTATCAAAGACCAAGTGACCATAAGTCTGTGGGTTAATTTCTGGGTCTTCAATCCTGTTCCATTGATCTGCTTGCCTGTTGCTATACCAATACCATGCAGTTTTTAACACAATTGCTCTGTAGTACTGCTTGAGGTCAGGGATATTGATTCCCCCAGAAGTCCTTTTATTGTTGAGAATAGTTTTAGCTATCCTGGGTTTTTTGTTGCTCCAGATGAATTTGAGAATTGCTCTTTCTAGATCTATGAAGAATTGAGTTGGGATTTTGATGGGGATCGCATTGAATCTGTATATTGCTTTTGGCAAGATGGCCATTTTTACTATATTGATCCTGCCAATCCAGGAGCAAGAAATATTTTTCCATCTTCTGAGGTCTTCTTCGATTTCTTTCTTCAAGGACTTGAAGTTCCTGTCATACAGATCTTTCGCTTGTTTGGTTAGAGTTACGCCAAGATACTTTATGTTGTTTGTGGCTATTGTGAAGGGTGTTATTTCCCTAACTTCTTTCTCAGCCTGCTTGTCCTTTGAGTACAAGAAGGCCACTGACTTGCTTGAGTTAATTTTATAACATGCCACTTTGCTGAAGTTGTTTATCAGCTGTAGAAGTTCTCTGGTGGAGTTTTTTGGGTCGCTTAGGTAAACTATCATATCGTCTGCAAATAATGATAGTTTGACTTCTTCCTTTCCAATTTGTATCCCTTTGACTTCCTTATGTTGTCTAATTGCTCTTGCTAGAACTTCAAGTACTATATTGAAAAGATATGTAGAGAGAGGGCAGCCTTGTCTAGTCCCTGATTTTAGTGGGAATGCTTCAAGTTTCTCTCCATTTATTTTGATGTTGGCTACTGGTTTGCTGTAGATTGCTTTTACTATGTTTAGGTATGGGCCTTGAATTCCTGCTCTTTCCAAGACTTTTAGCATGAAAGGATGCTGAATTTTGTCGAATGCTTTTTCAGCATCTAATGAGATGACCATATGGTTTTTTTCTTTCAGTTTGTTTATGTAGTGTATTACATTGTTGGATTTCCGTATATTGAACCATCCCTGCATCCCTGGGATGAAGCCTACCTGATCATGGTGGATGATCGTTTTGATGTGCTCTTGGATTCGGTTAGCAAGAATTTTATTTAGTATTTTTGCATCTATATTCATAAGAGAAATGGCCTTTAGTTCTCTTTCTTTGTTGGATCATTTTGTGGTTTAGGTATTAGCGTAATTGTGGCTTCAAAGAATGATTTGGGCAGTGTCCCTTCTGTCTCTATTTTGTGGAATAGTTTGAAAAGTATTGGTGTTAAGTCTTCTTTGAAGGTCTGGTAGAATTCTGCACTAAAACCATCTGGTCCCGTACTTTTTTTGGTTGGGAGGCTTTCTATAACCCCTTCTATTTCTTTAGGGGTTATGGGACTATTTAGCTGATCTACTTGATGCTGATTTAATTTTGGTATTTGATATCTGTCTAGGAAATTGTCCATTTCCTCCAAATTCTCCAGTTGTTTTGAGTATAGACCTTTGTAGTAGGATCTGATGATCTTTTGAATTTCCTCAGTTTCTGTTGTTATGTCTCCCTTTTCATTTCTAATTTTGTTAATTTGGATGCTGTCTCTGTGTCCTTTGATTAGTCTGGCTAAGGGTTTATCTATCTTGTTGATTTTCTCAAAGAACCAGCTCCTGGTCTTGTTGACTCTTTGTATGGTTCTCTTTCTTTCTATTTGATTGATTTCAGCCCTGAGTTTGATGATTTCCTGTCTTCTACTCCTCCTGGGTGAATTAACTTGTTTTTCTTCCAGGGCTTTAAGGTGTGCCATTAAGCTGCTAGTGTATGCTCTCTCCAGTTTCTTTTTGGATGCACTTAGAGCTATGAGTTTTCCTCTTAGCACTGCTTTCATTGTGTCCCATAGATTTGGGTAGGTTGTACCTTCATTTTCATTGAATTCTAAAAAGTCTTTGATTTCTTTTTTTATTTCTTCCTTGACCAAGGTGTCATTGAGTAGAGTATTGTTCAGTTTCCATGTGTATGTGGGCTTTCTGTTGTTTTTGTTGTTATTGAAGACCACTCTTACTCCATGGTGATCTGATAGGAGGCATGGGATTAGCTCGATCTTCTTGTATTTGTTGACATCTGTCTTGTGACCAATTATATGGTCTATTTTGGAGAAGGTACCATGTGGAGCTGAGAAAAAGGTATATTCTTTAGCTTTAGGATGAAATGTTATATATATATATATATATATATATATATATATATATATATATATATCTGTTAAATCCAATTGGTCCAGAGTTTCAATTAGTTTCACTGTGTCCCTGTTTAGTTTCTGCTTTCCTGATCGGTCCATTGAGGAGAGTGGAGTGTTGAAGTCACCCACAATTATTGTGTTAGGTGTAATGTGTGCTTTAAGCTTTAGTAAGGTTTCTTTTACGAATGAGGGTGCCCTTGCATTTGGAGCATAGATGTTCAGTATTGAGAGCTCTTCTTGGTGGATTTTCCCTTTGGCCAGCAAGAAGTGACCTTCTGAGTCTCTTTTGATGATTTTAGGTTGGAAGTCAATTTTATCTGATATTAGAATGGCTACTCCAGCTTGTTTCCTGAGACCATTTGCTTGTAAAATTGTCTTCCAGCCTTTTACTCTAAGGCAGTGTTTGTCTTTAACACTGAGATGTGTTTCCTGTATGCAGCAAAATGTAGGGTCCTGTTTCCGTATCCAGTCTGTTAATCTATGTCTTTTTATTGGGGAATTGAGTCCATTGATGTTAAGAGATATTAAGGAATAGTAATTATTTCCTCCAGACATTTTTGAAATTATATTTATTTATTTTATTTATTTTTTTATATTCGAGAGGTTACCTTCTTTTGGGTTTGATGAGAGGAAGTTTCTATCTTGCTTCTTCCCGGGTGTAGTTTCTGTCCTTGTCTTGGTGTTTTCCCCCTATTATCTTTTGTAGGGCTGGATTTGTGGAAAGATATCGTGCAAATTTGGTTTTGTCATGGAATACCTTGATGTCTCCATCTATGGTGATTGAGAGCTTTGCTGGGTAAAGTAGTTTTGGCTGAAGTTTGTGTTCTCTTAGAATTTGCATGATATCTGCCCAGGATCTTCTAGCTTTCATGGTCTCAGGTGAGAAGTCTGGTGTTATTCTGATAGGTCTTCCTTTATAAGTTACTTGGCCTTTTTCTCTTGCTGCCTTTAATATTCTTTCTTTGTTTAGTACATTTGGAGTTTTGATTATTATGTGACGGGATGTATTTCTGTTCTGATCCAGTCTGTTTGGGGTTCTGTATGCTTCTTGTATATTCATGGGCATCTCTCTCTTTAAGTTGGGGAAGTTTTCTTCCATAATTTTGTAGAAGATATTTGCTGGCCCTTTAACTTGTACATCTTCATTCTCGTCTATACCTATAATCCTTAGGTTTGGTCTTCTCATTGTGTCCTGGATTTCCTGGATGTTTTGGGTTACAGCCTTTTTGCATTTAGTATTTTCTTTTACTGTTGAATCAATGGTTCCTATGGTATCTTCGGCTTCTGAGATTCTGTCTTCTATCTCTTGTATTCTATTGTTGATATTTGCATCTATGGCCCCTGATTTCTTCCCAAGGTTTTCTATCTCCAATGTTGTCTCCCTCTGCGATTTCTTAGTTGTTTCTATTTCTGTTTTTAGTACCTGGATGGATGTGCTCAGATCTTTCGCTTGCTTGATTGTGTTTTCATGTATTTCTTTAATAGATTTTTGTGTTTCCTCTTTCATAGCTTCTACTTGTTGGCCCACGTTCTTCTGTATTTCTTTAAGTGATTTTTGTCTTTCTTCCTTATTGTCTTCTTCTTTTTGATACATCTTCTCCTGCATTTCTTGAAGTGATTTTTGTATTTGCCTTGTAAAGGCTTCTAACTTTTGATCCATTTTCTCCTCTATTTCTTTACGAGATTTTTCTATGTGTTTAGCTACCAGCATCCTGACCAGTGATTTTATATCCAAGTCTTGTTTTTCTGGTGTTTTGGGGTATCCAGGGCTTCCTGTTGTTGGCGAACTGGGTTCCGATGCTGTCATGTTGCCTTGATTTCTGTTAGTGACACTCCTTCGTTTACCTTTTGCCATCTGGTTATTTCTGGTGTTAGTTGACCTTGTTGTCACTGGCTGGTGTTTGAATCTCCTGTGAGGCTGGGCTTACCTGTTGTTTCTCTACTGGTGGTTATGCGTGATTGCTGCTCAACGGGATCACGAGCTGGCTGCCACCCGCTGACTTTGTGCACAGCCTGAGGTCTCCGGGAAGTGTGGGGGAGTGCAGCAGAGCCTCGGCAGGTGCTGCTGGGCCTGCCTAGTAGCGAGAGCCTAGCAGATCCCCCCACGTGGTAGCCCCTGATGGAATCTGTCTACCTGTGCCTTTCCAGCTGCATTCTGGTTGCAATATGGAGGCCTGCCGCTATCACTGGTCCGGGGTCCTGGGGAGCTGGGTGGTTCCGGCTGCCTCGCTGCACAGCCTAAGCTCGCAGGGACGTGCTGCAGAGCCTAGGTGCCTGGGCCCGCCTGTGGGCGAGAGCTTAGCAGCTCTCCCTGCTCTAGCCCCAGACGGAGTCTCTACCTGCACCTTTCCAGCTGTGTCCTGGTTGCAATATGGAGGCCTGCTGCTATCGATGGTCCGGGGTCCTCGGGAGCTGGGTGGTTCCGGCTGCCTTGCTGCACAGCCTAAGCTCGCAGGGACGTGCTGCAGAGCCTAGGCGCCTGGGCCCGCCTGTGGGCGAGAGCTTAGCAGCTCTCCCTGCTCTAGCCCCAGACGGAGTCTCTACCTACACCTTTCCAGCTGTGTCCTGGTTGCAATATGAGTCAAACCATCTTTAACAAAGAAATGGCCATAAATATGTTCTGTGGACTTCTGATGCCTTTGAAGACGATCTACCTATCCAAAGCATTTCTGAACTGTTAAAGCCCTTCTAAATAGTCAAAGCCTTTTCTAATTGAAATATCCCCAAAACACCCTTTTATAATTAACTCAGAACCATGAGTTTGCTCTCTGGCCCTTAACTGATATTACTTAATCATCTAAAAAGAGGATTTAATAGCAGTTGTAGAAGAACTGGGTCTAAGCTTGTATTCTTAAATGTGTTGCATAAGCATAGTGCTTAGCTAAGAGTAACAATATTAATCCCAATTTATGTATCAATAAAAGAAATTCATACCAATGGAAACCTTAAATCTGTATCAAAACAAATTCTGTTCCAATGTAATAAATTATAACTTCAATTTTGCCTCAATTATAAAGATTTCTACCAATGTAAGGTATGGCATTGTTTTGTTTAAGAGTAAATATGATAACCTATCCCTATCCTATTTGTCTATTCCTCTAATTTCTATATTAATATATATCCCTTTTTTCTTCCAATTCCCTCTCCTTTACCTACGAAGAAAGGATAGAGAAGGGGAAAGGAAAGGTAGAAATCATTGAGTCTAAGCATGCTAGTTTCCTCCCTGTACAAAGCTACATTTGTAAAGTAATCTTTAAAATGACAGCATACCTATAATTCATAAAATAACTTGAACTGTTCACCCCAACATAAGGGAATCGGACAACAATATTCTTTTGTCTGTTTCCAGCTGAATTTGGGCAAATAATTTCTTTCAAGGGGCCCAAAGGGAAATAGAAAAAGTGGTTTTTGTCCAAGGAGAGCTAGCTGGCATCATTTGTCTTCCAGTCACTATGTGCTGAGAAAGTTCATTGCTTAGCTGACATCTTGATTTGACAGTCTGAAAGGCTAGATATGTGAACCAGCTTTTCTGGAAAAACTTCTGGAAGCAAGTCTTTAAAAGAAACAGCTTCAGCCAGGCGGTGGTGGCTCACACCTGTAATCCCAGCACTCTGGGAGGTAGAGGCAAGCAGATTTCTGAGTTTGAGGCCAGCGTGGTCTACAGAGTGAGTTCCAGGACAACCAGGGCTATACAGAGAAACCCTGTCTCGGAAAAAAAATCCAAAAAAAAAAAAAGAAAGAAAAGAAGGAAGGAAGGAAGGAAGGAAGAAAGAAAGAAAGAAAGAAAGAAAGAAAGAAAGAAAGAAAGAAAGAAAGAAACAGCTTCAATGTAGTTGAGGTAGAATCAAACAAGGAACTGGAATGGAAGATTTTAGAATCTCAGCATCTCAGAGTGTGGATCTTGTCAGGGCTGTCTTTCTCTCTCTCTTTTTTTTCTCATTCTGTAATACATAAAAATTACAAGCAACATACTTCTTCACAGACATTTATATGGAACGTGTAGGGTGTACAAATTGGTTAATGAATCTCAATAAAGAAAGAAAACTGCTTTCATGGTCTCTGGTGAGAAGTCTGGTGTAATTCTGATAGGTCTTCCTTTATATGTTGCTTAGCCTTTTTCTCTTACTGCCTTTAATATTCTTTCTTTGTTTAGTACATTTGGGGTTTTGATTATTATGTGATGGGAGGTATTTCTGTTCTTGTCCAGTCTGTTTGGAGTTCTGTAGGCTTCTTGTATATTCATAGGCATCTCTCTGTTTAGGTTGGGGAAGTTTTCTTCCATAATTTTGTAGAAGATATTTGCTGGCCCTTTAAGTTGTAAATCTTCCCTCTCACCTATACCTATAATCCTTAGGTTTGGTCTTCTCATTGTGTCCTGGATTTCTTGGATGTTTTGGGTTACAAGTCTTTTGCATTTTGCATTATCTTTGATTGTTGAGTCCATGGTTCCTATGGTATCTTCGGCATATACCTAGAGGATTCCCCTGCATGTAATAACGACACATGCTCCACTATGTTCATAGCAGCCTTATTTATAATAGCCAGAAGCTGGAAAGAACCCAGATGTCCCTCAACAGAGGAATGGATACAGAAAATGTGGTATATTTATACAATGGAATACTACTCAGCAATTAAAAATAATGAATTAATGCAATTTGTAGACAAATGGTTGGATCTGGAAAAAATCATCCTAAGTGAGTCAACCCAATCACAAAAGAATACACATGAATTGCAATCACTGATAAGTGAATATTAATGAACCCCAGAAGCTCTGAATACTCAAGACACAATTAGCTAAGCAAAAGATTCCCAAGAAAAGGGATGGAGAGGATCCTGGTCCGGAAAAGACTAAATCCAGTTTTGTAGGAGAGTACCAGAACAGAGAAATGGTGGGGGAGTGTGATTGGGGAATGGGGGGGAGAGGACTTATGGGACATATGGTGAGGGGGGAACTGGAAAGGGGAAAGCCTTTGGAATGTAAACAAAGAATATAGAAAATAAGAAAAAAAGAATACAAACTGAAAAAAAAGAAATTAGGTTCCTTATTTTAAAAAAAAAAGAAAGAAAGAAAACTGACTTTCTTTAGAGGTTAGTTTGATCACATAATCAAACTGGCATATAAATTCCTACACATGCCATCTTAAAGGATGGTATGCAATAACAAGTCATGAGAATTTTATATTCAATAGTGTTATTGGCTGTTTATGGACATTTTTAGTCTCAGCCAGTTTCAGAATATTCTCTATATACAGAGACATAAACATCACAATATATACATCACCTATTTTATTGTGTTATTCTCCCTATTCTCCATTGCCAAGGTCTTTAGGAGGTCTTACTTTATCATATGTGATTTCTATCAACTTTGAATGAACCCTTAGATTTTCTTTTCCTGTGGAAATATAGACATAACACTTCCCCCAGGGTAACATATTTCTCATTTTCTAATCTGATGTCAGAATATCTTTAATATGAACAAGCTAGTTTATTTTAGTAGTTTTTCCATAATCCAATGACTTCCAGTAGCTTTAGTGTTTTGTTCATTGGCATTTTAAAACTTTAAGGTTAATAAAGGACTATATAACATATCTCTGGGGGCTTTTTGTTGCCTCCCTTTGCCTAATAAGCATCTCATTAAAGTCAGATTAGATACCACTACAATTGCTTGTCTTGTAGAATTATGTTATGTGTCTATAACAAGTTTTATATTATAATATGTAAAAAAACTGCTTCGTCTTATTCAAGACAAATTGTCCCTTTTAATTTGTATGAGTATTCCCATCATTTAACAAATGTGTAATTATAGAATCAGACATTTCTGACATAAATGCAGTTATCCATTGAAATCTTGACACAGTCTATAGTATGAGATATATATTTCAGTTAACCAAACTCTGTAAAATGGAAGGCAACCATTTGTCAAATGTCATTTCTTTGACCACCCTTAGGGTTAGTTTCTGTAGGTGATGGAGTTTGGTTATATAATGAGCAAGTAGGACATTGCCTCACAATTTCCTTGGCTTGTTGCCAAGTGATCAAGAATTCTTTCTTTAAAACTTTGTTGTTAACATGGTGTTTTTATGGAATTTTGAAGCCTGTCGTACACTATCTATCAACAGCTGGTCAATTTTATTATTACATTGTACCAAAGTGCCTGGAAGACCTATATGGGATCTTATGTGTGTTATATATAGTGGATAACTCCTATTTTTGATCATTTGTTGTAGATGAATAAGTAGTGAGGTTGATTTAGAATAAATCCTAGATAAGTTTAGTAGTCTCTAGCTGTAAAACAACCCTTTCTGCATATTGAGTCAATCATTATATTAAGAGACTCTTGAAAATCTGACAGCACTATGAGTATTGTATATAATTTAGATTTTGGAACTGACTTATAGGGAATCTCAGCCACCTTATTTTTATCTTATGATTGATATCTTGCCTTTTCTGATTTATTAGCATTATGTACAATGTAGAAGCTCCAGATATTGGAGTTCCCTTAATTATATGAAGAAGAATCCAATTAATTCTTTTTATGAATTGAAGTCACCTGATTTTAGGGTATCTGTTGTTAATCTCTCTCAAGAAATCATTGTATGCTCTTTGTCTATATTTATCTTGTGTCTATAGCAAGGCAATTTCTGCATTAGAAAAAAGTACCATATTTTTAGCTAGATCTATTTTGACTAATTTTTGAAGTCTCATTTTTCTTTTTAGTATAAATTTTAGAGGTCTTCTTAATGTAGGTTTTTAATTTTTTACTATGTAAAATGTTTAAAATGTCCATTTTAAGTATAATCTTTCCTCTGGATGAAAATTCTTGTAGTGAAATTAATAGAAGGTAAGATAAGTAAGATATAGTCCATCTTTGGGGCAATATGCTTTAGATGCATATCTTGCAATTTCCTTTCTACTAGAGCTAACTCCTTCTCAGCCTCAACTGATGATTTCCTTGAGCTATTTAAATCTTTATCATTTTGAAAGGTTACAAACAAATTATTTAGGACTTGAGTGGCGAAGCCAATCACAGACCAAAGCCAGTTAATATCTCCTAGTAGCTTTTGAAAATCATTAAGAGACCTCAATTGATTTCTTTTGATTTGTACCTTTGGTGGCCTAATCCTTTGCAGACAGATTTTATATCTTAGATAATTAATAGAATCCCCTCTTTGTATTTCTTAGGGGCAATTTGCAATCCCCAGTAACTTATTTTTACTTCATCAAACATTCTATCCAGGATGCTCAAATTTGGATCAGCCAATAGGATGTCATACACATACTGATAAATAATGGATTGGGGAAATTGTTAATCATCTCCAATGGCTATTGTACAAAATATTGTCACAAGGTAGGGCTATTTAACATTCCTAACATTGGCAGGACTTTCTAATGATATTTCTTTTTTTTTTTTTTTTGACAAACTCTATTGAAGGTAGGTACTGAGAAAGCAAACCTTTTCTTATCACATTCATGTAGAGGAATTGTGAAAAGGTAATCTTTCAGATCAATCACTATGATAGGCCATTCTTTAGGCAACAAGGAAGGCAATGGAATTCCAGGTTGCAAGGAACTCATTGGCAGAATAATCTTTTTAATTTCTCTGAGATGTGTCAGCATCCTCTATTTGTCAGATTTTTTTGACAAATACTGGAGAATTCCAAGGACTGATGGACGCTTTTATATGCTGAGCCTCCAGCTGCTCCTGGACTAGCTGTTCTAATGTCTGTAGCTTTGCTTTTGTCATAGACCATTGAACAATCTAAATTGGTTGGTCAGTCAACCAACTTAGTTCTGAGGCTGTTGGTATCTTCTCAGCAGTGACTCCTTGGCATAGAGCTAAATTGTCAACTTCTGGTGTATCTTGTTTATGAAAAGCCTGGACAGTCTGTAACTGTCTTTGATAATGTTCCCTAACTAAGCTAATTTTTTTATTAGGAGGCTGACCTGTTTTGCACCCAAACATTGAATGAGAGGATATCAATTTGTGTTCTCCATTGCTGTAACAAATCTCTTTCCCATAAGTTAATGTCTATATCAGTGATTTTAGCTTCAATTTTGCTGCATGACCTTCAAGTTCTATACATGTAAACCATCTGGTGTTTTTTTTTATTTGGGATAAGGTCCCTAGTCTTTGAAATTCGTTGTCTACTTCTTGAAGTGTCCAACTTATGGGCCAAGAATTTGGAGACATGGTGGTAACATCTGCTCCACTGTCAACCATTCCATTAATATCAATATTGTTTATTAGTATTCTTAGTTTTGACCTTTGATTCTCTGTATAAGTTTGCCAAAATATTAGTTTTTGGCCTCCTTATAGTTCTTTTTTTAATTTTCTATAGAATTTGTTTCAGCCTCATTGTCTGGTCTCACAACCTCTGTTTTTGAAGCAGTGATGTTTAACTGTCCTGAGGAAGAGAATTCTCACTGCCTGGCATTGGATCATACAAGAAGCCCCCATTGGACTTTTTGATAAGGTGTTGCCCTATTTGTCTATATTTGCTCTTTACGCCCTGGCCAAATGTTGGCCTTTGCCAAAACTTTGACATATTTTAGAAGACAAAGGCCCCCTTTGGGGATTACTTTGGTTTTTCCTGCAGTTTATTCTGAGATGACCCTACTCACCACAATTAAAATATTTGAAATCTTGGGTCATCTCTAGGTCTCTAGTAGCAGCTTCTCCTATTAAGGTCATGTCAGGCCAGTGAGGTCTAACATCAGTTGTATGTCTAATGTCCTCATCTATTGGTGCTGACCTTGCTCTCAGTGGTCTGATTACTTTTTCTATTCAGCATTTGCATTTTCAAAGTCTAAAGACTCAATTATTGCACAAAATTTTTGTTGTTAGATTCCTTTCCAGAACTGGGGTTAGCCTTTGTAAAAATTCAAAGGTTTCCTTTAAACCTTGAATGACTTGAGGAAATGACTTAAGTACTTTCCCTGAATCTGTGACTTTGTCCCACACATTTAAGGCTATCAACAGACACAGAGTCAGAGTTTCTTCATCATATATAGCCTGCACCTCTACCTCAGCAAAGCAACCTTTACTAAGCAGATGATTTTTAGAAATCTCTCTACCCCTGGCTCTGTTTTGTTGTGCTATCTCCCTTGTCTCTACTCTACACCATGAGAACCATTGTAAATGTTTCATGGATTCTAATATTGATTTTTCCATATCCTTCCAGTCTTGGGGAATTTTTCTATTCCTAATAGCCCAGGAAGTCAGGATTTGTTGTACAAATGGTGAATGTATTCCAAAATAAGTGACATTTTTCTTAAATTTTCTCAGTTCTATCAGATCTATGGGTTGCCATTCCAATTCCTGATAACCCTGTGGAGGATAACCCTGTTGATGTGGAGGTCTTTGTTGTATACTAACTGGATAAACTAAAGTTTGTTTTCTTTTTTGTTGTTGTTGTTTTGTTTTGGGGTTTTTTTTTCAAGACAGGGTTTCTCTGTATAGGCTGTCCTGGCACTCACTCTGTAGACTAGGCTGGCCTCGAACTCAGAAATCCGCCTGCCTCTGCCTCCCAGAGTGCTGGGATTACAGGCATGTGCCACCACCGCCCAGCTTAAAGTTTGTTTTCTAATAACCTTTCTTTAACTTATGTCTTTACCTGAGTATGTTCCTTAATTGAAATTTTAAATTCCACCCTTGAGGTCTGTGTCTATGCTTTATATCTCTCCTTTGGTAGCTCCTCTTGTTCCTTGAGTTCTTGTACTCTCTGTTGAAGGTTCTGCCTCCACATTTTAAATTTTTCTTTATATCATAATTCTGATATTGTGCTCCCATTTTATTTAGATTGATTAATTTTAAAAGGTTATTCTCTAAGTCTTGATTCCAATCTTTATTGTTTGCTCTATGCTGCTCAGTCTAATCTTTGACCTGTTGTATTGTTTGTTCTAGCATCTTTTCCAGCTCCCATCTCCCACCTTCATTTTCTTTTTGTCTCTTATTCTTACCTATAATTTCTGGTGTATTCAATTCTAGTGTTTCCTCTAGGCCACATTGCCAAGTCTGAAATTTCTCTATCTCTTATTCATGCTGCCCTATAATTTACTGTGTCTTCTGCTCTGGAGAGGGGCAGCAACTGATGTTCATGACAGGTGTCTCAGAATGGCAAATGGCAGCACCCAGCATTTCCTTCCATTATCTAGATACGAATCCCGATTCTATGCTCTTCTGAGGCTGGGTTTAAATGATCTCCAGGGAAACAGAACCAACACCCCAAAATATATATTCTCATGCATGTGCACACACACACACACACACACACACACACACACACACGACTTATATGACAATCTCAGATCCATAGAAAGACCTCATCTCAAAACAACATAAAATGAAATCTATTGGTTTTGTACACAATACATATTATAGAGGAGACTAGCCACAGGGACTATAAAAGTGATAACATCTCCCAGGCAGTGGTGGCCCATACCTTCACTCACAGCACTCAGGAGGCAGAGGCAGATGGATCTCGGAGTTTGAGGCCAACCTGCTCTTCAGAGAGAGTTCTGGCATAGCCAGGAGTTCTCCAAAAACCCTCTCTCAAAAACAAACAAAAAAACAAGTTAACAAACAAGCAATAATTTCTACCCTCTTCTATTCATTGGCCTATAGGTACCTGAGAGTCATCTGAATGTGGCACCAGCTACTGTCTCTCATCCCGGTTTTCAGAATGCAGGGTCTGCATATGAGAGTACAGGAAACAGACAGCTGTTTGACACAGAGATTGATCCTTAGGTAGTAGATCTTGAGATAATCTCAATATGCAAATTCACAGGTAACACTTATGTCCCAAACAGACTTCCTAACAGGAGTATCTCTTAGGTGGGTGAGGTGGCTCAGGAGATAAAGGCACTTGCCAGAAGGATAGAATATGTCAGTTGGGTCGCACACAATTGAAAGGAGATAACTCACTCCTGAAAGTTGTCATTTAACCTCACGTGCCATGAAATGCATGTACACACATGGACACACCCATAGACAACTTCTATGGAGTTAAAAAACAAATACTATTTTTGAATATCTGTGTTTGAGACAAGGTCACACTCTGTAGCCTTAGCTGGGCTTGGACTCTCTATGGAGACCAGGCTTACCTTAACTCACATGCCTCTGGGTGTGGCAATATGCTCAGCTCAAAATTAGTCTTCTTTAAACAGGAGATGGATCAGACTGTAAACAGCTTTACTTCCAAGCATGAGAAACTGATTTAATCTTCAGAATCAAGGTAAAAGGCAGGAATCAGTTGAGTGCTTTTGTAATCCCAGGGCTGAGCACTAGCCAGCCAGACAAGCCTGAATAATGAACCTACAGTCCCCTGAATGGCACTGTCTCAAAAAGAAGGTGTATGACTCCTGAGACAGGACACCCAAGGTGGACCTCTGTCCTCTATTCACACATTCACAAATATGCCAAACATATGAGCATGCAGCAGGAAAGAAATACATACATACAAAAAATAAGATTTGACCTGCACACAAAATTATTTTATAGTTCATATGAATGACTGCACAATGTAGTTCAGTGCTTAAGCTCATATAGCACATGCTGAGTTCCATCCCTAGGACCCGGAAAAACAAACACAATACTAACTTTATCATTTGGTAAATCTACCTATGCACATGGTAAATGAGAGTCCCCTAACTAACAATGGCTAAATTGTGTAGTGACAGAGCCTAACATGCCAGTGGCTGCATTGTGCGCAACTCTGAAATGTAGTAGGGAACAAGGATCAGTCCAACTCTTCTCACAGGGCAGAAAAAGTTCCACCATGGACAAGTTTTCTTAGGGCCCCTTTCAGATCCCTGTTCCTCAGGCTGTAGATGAAAGGGTTCATCATGGGGGTCACCACTGTGTAGAGCACAGTGGCTGCTGTGTCCTTCTCAGGTGAGTGGGCAGAGGAAGGGAGGATGTACACAGCGATGATGGTGCCATAGAAGAGGCAGACAACAGCCAGGTGGGAGCCACAGGTGGAGAAGGCTTTCATTCCTCCCTTTGGGGATGAGACCCTCAGGACTGCACAGGCAATTTGGATGTAGGAGATCAGGATGCAGACAAATGGGGTGACTGTGATCACAGTTCCCTCTGTAAGAATCAACAGCTCATTAAAGTGTGTGTCTGAGCAGGAGAGTTTCAGGAGTGGAGTCACATCACAGAAGAAGTGGTGGATGATGTTGTCTCCACAGAAGGAGAGTTGAGCCGTGGGCAGTGTGTACAACAGAGCATTCAGGCTGGCAGTGAACCATGATCCAGCCACCATCCAGACACAGAGCTGATGGGTCATCTTTGTTGTGTAGTGTAAAGGGTGGCATATGGCCACATATCGATCGTAGGCCATCACAGCCAGCAGGAAATTATCCATGTCAGCAAACATGAAGAGAAAATACAGCTGCGTGAGACACCCAGAGAAGGAAATGGTCTGAATCCCAAGTATGTGGTTAGCCAATACCTTGGGGACAGTGGTGGAGGAGAAGCAGACATCCACAAAGGACAGGTTGCTGAGGAAGAAGTACATGGGGGTGTGCAGGTGGGAGTCTGTGCTGATGGCCAGGATGATGAGCAGGTTTCCCAGCACAGTGGCCAGGTACATGATGAGGAAGAACAGGAAAAGGAGTTGCTGCTGCTGGGGCTGCCTGGAGAGTCCCAGGAGGAGGAACTCGGAGACACTTGACTGGTTGATGCTGCTCATGAGTCCGAGCCCACTGAGGTGAATAAAAGACAATAAATTCAAAACCATGATGGGCAGAGTCTCATTCTGATAGGATGCAGGGTAGGGTCATGTTTGCAGATCAATTCTTTGTGTGGCTAACACAGGATATACCCAACCTGTCTACATATCTTCATTCCAACAGTCACCCCTAATGTATTTCCTCCTGAGCATCCCTCAGGCCACACAGCCTTTAAGACTAGCTGTGTATGTGTTCACACCTCTCTCCACCTCGGTCAGAGCTCAGAACAACATCAGAAGAATGGTTTGGTGGTTCTCTCTTTATCTCAAGTGATATCCAATGGATTCAGGGCTTCTAAATTGCCACCCTGCCTCTAGAAGAACTTACAAGGAGGTTTCTCAAATAACTTCATCTCAGAATAATTAAACATTTATGTCTTGCTGCTGTAACCTTACCTGGATGGAAGTTGATCCAATCCAATCTTGTTCAGCTGGACCTACTTGCCAGGCCTGATATATCTGGAAACACTGGAAATCCCTCAGCAAGTGAGGAGCTGGTATTTGGGTTCTTGGTCTTCTGAGCAGAAAAGATGTTCAGAAAAATCACAGAACACTCATTTACAGAAGTCTCTTTGACCAATGGGACCAGAATCCCTCAGAGCCTCATTAGAGACAAGAGAAAAGAAACTCCCATCTACATTTTTGGTGCCTTTGGACCAAATGACAATGAGAGAGAGTATTTTCAAAGTTTATATACAATGGTTTGTTCAAAATGTCCAAGCTTCAGAAATGAGTCCACCTTGGTAAATACATATTTCAAATGGCATTATTTACCACACCAATTCTCATCACTTTTATGACCTGAACATGTATCTTCTGGTGTGGAGTAGAATTTTTCCATTCTTGTATGTGCAAGGTAACCTTTGCTCTCTTGTGTTCTCTCATCTTTAGAAGTGATCAGTGAGGTCATAACATCTTCATTTTGAGCCAAGAATAATAACGGTGTGTGCTGAGCTGGACAAGTACATGAAGGTTTGAATGAAGGGGAGCCACCACCTAAGGGGCATTGTGTTATTTTTAAAACAAAATCACAATAGTTCAGTTTTCCTAAATGATGACTGTCTTAGTCAGGGTTTCTATTCCTGCACAAACATCATGACCAAGAAGCAAGTTGGGGAGGAAAGGGTTTATTCAGCTTACACTTCCACACAGCTGTTCATTACCAAAGGAAGTCAGGACTGGAACTCAAGCAGGTCAGGAAGCAGGAGCTGATGCAGAGGCCATGGAGGGATGTTCCTTACTGACTTGCTCAGCCTGCTCTCTTATAGAACCCAAGAATACCAGCCCAGAGATGGTACCACCCACAAGGGGCCCTCCCCCACTTGATCACTAATTGAGAAAATGTTCCACAGCTAGATCTCATGGAGGCACTTCCCCAACTGAAGCTCCTTTTCCTATGATAACTCCAACCTGTGTCAAGTTGACACACAAGACTAGCCAGTACAATGACTCAGAAGCCAGATGCTGTGATCTAAGTCTACTAGTTCAGAAAGGCAGAGAAATCACATAGGTGACCTTCCTCCTCAACAGATGTCTCAGAAGGAAAGAGTTCCATCTCCTCCACACTGCCCTTAAAAACCTCTCAAACTGAATGTCCCTCCTTTCTACTTACCATGTGTCTCGCCATCTGTCCTCCTGACTTCCTACCATTCTCTATAGTTTTTTCCTGTGTGCACTCCTGGACAACCTGGTGCTTGCTCTGCCTCTTGACCTATTGACTTTATTTCATCTTGTTTACACTAAGCAAAATAGTCTTGGACTAAAAGTGTGTTCTAGGCTGAGCCACACCACAACCAGAAACAGGATTTTCCAGTTAACAATCTCTGGGACCACAGTGTGATCAAATGTCCTACACAACTCTGTCTATGAGGAGCATGGCCTTTACAGTAGATGCCTTTTGAGGTACTTTTCCAACTCAAATGAGTTACTGCTTTCTGAGAATGGAACCTTATCCCACATATTTTCAGTGTGGTGTGACTTGAAAGACAAGTTCCTAACACACACACACACACACACACACACACACACACACACACAGAGAGAGAGAGAGAGAGAGAGAGAGAGAGAGAGAGAGAGAATTCTTTCATAACATGTTGAAGTAGGCAGAGTTCCTTCTGTTTATATGGACCACAGTGAGTAGCCCTAACCCTTTCTGCTTCCCCCATTCTTATCTGAAAAGCAGACAGAGAGTAAAGAAGGAAGCAAGCAAACAGACTTGATGGCACACAGCTGTAATTCCTGGAGAGTCGAGACAAAAGAGTTATATTTGGAGAACTGCCTGAGATTCATAGTAGGGGAAAGAAAGAAAAATAGGCAGAGGAAGAAAAGGAGGAGAAATTATTTGAAAAAAGCCTCTCCTTGTTTTCCAGTTCTAGATTTGAGTCGTTTACAGATGACTTTCTATTTCCAGTCATATTTTGCTCAGGATTCATAGTTTTATAGCACAGAAACAAACTGTGCCTAGTTTATAGCAGGAAGGATTCATGTTTGTATGTAAGAATGTGTGGTTATGTATATGTGTAAGTGTGTGTGTTTGTCTGTGTGTATGTGTGTGCATATATGTGTATGTGCTTATGTGTGTTCATGTGTGCTTATGGGTGTGTGTGTATGCATATATGTGTGTACATGTGTGTATGTGTAAACATATGTGTCTTGCATATGTGTGTGCATATGTGTGCATGTGCTGATGTATGTTCAAGTGCATGTGTGTACTGCTGTACATGTGTGCATATAATATGTATGTGCATATGTGTGTGCTTGTGAATGCATGTGTATGCATATATGTGTGTATGTGTGTGTATGTGTATGTTTGTACATGCATATATGTATATATGTATGTGTATATGTGCATCTGTAAGTACATGTGTGTGTTTGTATATGCACAGATATGCATGTGTTCATATATACATATACATGTTTGATGTGTATGTGTGTGTGTATATATATATATATGTTTGTATGCTGTGCCATTCCCCCAGACTTGAGTAGGCTAAATAAACTCATGATGGTTTTAAAACCTAGCTGAATCACCTGGCCTTGCTACATTTGCAATTTCCTACCTGAGCTTTGAAGAGTTGATGGCCTGCTGATCTTGCTTTGCAGCTCTATCCAGCTGAAAGAAAGGATGGGTCTGTGGGTTTTCCCTCTATAAACACACAACTCAAAATTGAACTTTCAGCCTTGATCAGAAACCTTTTTCTTGGCTTCATCCTTCTCTTGCCCACCTGTCCTTTTTCATTTCCAGCCTCCCTTTCAGGTATACCCAGTTCATCCACAGCTGCTGGACAGCTACAGTATGTATATATGTGTGTTATGGGTATATTTATGTGTATACTCATATGTGTTGGTGGATGAAGTGGTAATAAAGGAAATCCACTCTATGCTTCCCAGCTGGGGTGGGGCACGCTTCCTTGCCACCCTTTCCAATGTTCTGGAGTTCCCCCAATGAAAGACCCACATGACAGCCTTATTTTTAATATGCCTTAACAGTGCAATGGATGGGCCACTCCCTAACTCCATATGGCTAACACACACTCCCCTCAGATATTCCTGAGTTAATACTTACTTAATCTATATTTCATCTTTGCAACCCTGAGCTCTGTTGGGCAGCCCTCCTGGGGTTACTTTCCAGGCTCTTACATGATTGCTAATCTGTCTTCTGCAGCTCTCCTGCCTGACCTTCCTGCTTCCCCATCATGGTGGTACTGCCTTTCTCTCCTGTGTTTCTTGCCTAGGAATCCTAAAAGTCCTGACTCTGTCTTCCTATCCAGCCATTGGCCACCAGCAACTTTATTTCCCAATCAGAGCCAACTGGGGCAGGGACCCTCAGTACAAACGTGTGAGTCCCCATGTGATTTCAGGAGCTGAATTAACACAAACAGCATTAGAACCAATCCACAACTGGTATGATCACATATATGGGTATATGTGCATATGTATGTGTTTGTATGTGCACATGTGTCTGTTTGTATGTGTATATGCATGTGTTTGCATTGCATATGTGTATATGTGTGGTTTGTATGTTTATATCCATCTGTGTGTAGTGTATATCCATCTGCATGTATATGTGTGTATGTGCATATGTGTGTCTGTATATGCATATGTGTATATGTATTTGTGTGTATCTGTATATGCATATGTATGTGTTTGTATGTGTATATGTGTGTTTGTATGTGTATGTATGTGTATGTATGTATATGTAGGTGTTTGTGTATAAGTGTGTGTTTTATGTGTATATATGTGTGTATGTGCATATGCTTATATATGCATACATGTGTATATTGTATGTTCACTTGTGCATATGTGTCTCTTTGCATGTGCATATATGTGTGTGTGCATGTATGTGCATATGTGTGTTTGTATGTCCATATTTGTGTACTTATATGTGCATATGTGTGCTTGTATATGTATATGTTTGTTGTTCCTAAAACAAAATACCAAAGGTTTGATTTGATCAGAGAAACTCAAAAGCCAAATGCTGATACTAGTTCAGAGAGGCAAAGGAAGCACCCAGCAGACTTTCCTACTCTAATGATGGCCCAGAAAGAAAAAGCTCTTTTTTCTTTTTCATGCTGACTTAAATACCCTTGAACTCAAAGACTATCCTTTCTCTTTCCTGGATTTCTTAATGTTCACTCCCTGTTAACTATCTGCTTGTTCTACCTCTTGAACTATGGTAGACTTAATTTATCCCTGTTAACAGAAAACGCTTGGATTAAAGTCATCGACTGGGGCTGAGCCACACCACAAAAAAAATAGGTTTTTCCTGTTCAAAATATTAGGGGACACAATGTGTCCAAATATCCTGCAACATATGCTTGTATGTAGGTATGTGTGTATCTGTCTGTGCAGGTGTGTATATACATATATGTGTAAGGGGGTGTGGGTATGTGTATGTGTGTGTACTTGGGTATATGTTTATGTATATGTGTATTTGGATCTGTAAATATATGTACAGGAGGTATGTAGGAGTGCCATGGTGGAAGTATATGTGTGTTACTATGGGTGTGTATATGTAAATGCTCCACTTGCATATGCATATAGAGGACCAAAATTGGTGTCAGGTGTCCTAATTACTGTTCTATTGCTATAAGAGACACCATGGCCAAGTAACTCTTAGCAAAAGCAAGCATTTAATTGGGTCCTCCTTTGTAGTTTTAGAGGATTATTCCATTATTGTAGGTATCCTTGTTCCTGGTTGGGCTAAGGCTTAAAAATTTCCCCAGTGACCCTAAAGGGACAGTAGGTATTTTGCCTGGTTCCTGGACACCAGGCTCCTATCACTAGCCATAGCCCTCCATACATTTGTGGCCATCAATCATGTATGGGCAATGCCCCAAGACCCTCCACTGGTAGAAGACATGACCTATGGTCATGTACATTCAAGACAAATATGCAATTTAATGAGGTACCTAAAGGCCTGAAAGACTTACCCAATCAATTCTCCTTCCCAAACACTCCTCTCTATAAAAGGTATTTAACCTCAGGCTCACCCTGAGAAGTGGGGCACAGTTTTACTCATCTACTTTTCCTTATGACAGTAAATGTCTTAAAACCATGAACTGTCTCTTTTCATCGGGATTTGCCGTGGGGAGCCATGGAGGCCTTTGCCAATAGAGCTGCCATCTAATCTCCCATAGAAGGCCTCTCTGTGCTCCCAGCCATGGCTGCCATCAAGCCAAGCCCGAACCCACCACCACTGTCAAGTCAAGAACTCTTCCCACAGAACCAGCCAGAGCTGCTCCCTGTTTCTCCACACAGGCCCTGGGCTAGATCCAGCCCAAGGGCCTCCACCTCATTATCAGCTCATCTGCAGCTCACAGTGGCAAATGGGTGTCTGAGAGCCTAAGAACCAAACAGCCCCAGCCTCCCTTCAGGTGCAAGGACCCCCGAATCAGCTCCACTGTTCTGATCCTTAGACTGCACTTCCCCATGCCCAGAGCAGTCTTCCCAGGGCAGCTCTATGACCTGACACACAATGACAGAGTGGGGTAAGCATAGCGAACTTCCCATGTCCTGCCTCCCCAAGCCCTGCCAAGCCCTGTGGTAGAACAGTTGCATGACCACAAACCTTACACATAATCATCATATTGGAAAGCAGACAGGTCATCTCTGTACCAGTAGCTGGGTGCTGTGGTAAATCTACCCCAATAAGCCTGTACAAACAATACACAACTCAGTTATAATATTTATAAGATGCACACCTAGCTTGGGTACATATACAACTACACTACCCTATTCCCCAGCTATGAGATCTCTTGCCACTAGCAGCTCCCCCAGGCCATGTGTTTCTACTATATCTTCCTTCCACCTCCTCTTCCTCCATCTTCCTCTCTCCTTCCTTTCTATCCCTCTCTAAAACCTCCAGCACCACCTTTCCATTCCACTGCCAAATCATAGGCTCTATCATTTATTTGACCACTTAAAATAGGGAGAAGGTTCGCATGAAATCACCCAAGTATGTTCTCTACTCTTTGTTGGGGAAGCCCCTCTTGAGGAAGCAAAATTAGCATAAAAATGCAAACAGCACCAGAACAATCCACAACATTTCTCCCTTTTTGTCCAATAAAATTTCCTTTCTCTCTGACATAAATTGAGCACATCTATTACAATTATGCAATCTATAAAGTATAAAATACACCTAACAGCCGGGCGGTGGTGGTGCATGCCTGTAATCCCAGCACTTGGGAGGCAGAGGCAGGCAGATTTCTGAGTTCGAGGCCAGCCTGGTCTACAGAGTTCCAGGACAGCCAGGGCTACACAGAGAAACCCTGTCTCGAAAAACAAAAAACAAAAAAAAAAGCAAGAAGGAGAAAAAAATACACCTAACACCCAGTGGACCCACCTACGGATTCTCGAAGAGGTTCCTGAGGGGTAGAATGAGGACCTACGGGGGCAAGAGGCATGAGAAATTGAGACAAGACAGATTCTGATCAAGACTCATTTAATGCCGGTTCACATAGCCATTATATGGTAAAACATTTGGCAGTGAAAAATAAAACAGGATATGGTAAGCAACTAGCAAAGACAAACAACCTGACCTTCACAGAGAATCTAAGCTAAAGTATATGTCAGCACCCTGTGTCTCATCAAGAGCTCAGGGTACAGTCAGCAGCAACAGTTCCAGACTGACCAGACCACTTCCCATGACTAATGCCCCTACCTTGACCCTGCTCAGGCCTGAGAAAGACATGTCTGACTGCAGTGGTCTCCTACAACCCAGTCCATCAATTTTGTCAATTTAGATAAAGCACTCTACCATCTTTCCTAACTTAAAAGACTTAAAATTCTACACCTGAATTATGTCCTGGTTTTAGCTTGTATACCATGTGAAAACCATCCTCTCAAATTTATATTTCTCTCAATGTTAAATAACTTGAATTGACCATGGAACTACAACCAGTCTTTAATCCTTTCAGAAATCTGAGAACAACTTAAATACTACCTGAAACATAGGGGACACAAAACGTAGCTTCCAACAATACCCAATTTAGAGGCAGCTGAATACCTGGACAGTCCCTCATTTCTCAAAAAGTTGAGGCATCAGTCTTCAACCTTCTAGCCCAGAATCATCTGACAGATGTTTGTAATACAGAAATTTGAAGGACTTCTTACCCTGTCTTGGCAGAGCTGTCAGTCAACTATTCCACATAGTGTGTCCTTTTCTTGCCTAGTAGCTATTTTGCACAACTGTAGCAACTCCATTGATGCTTAGTTTCTTCTTTGAATCCAAGAAAGAGGTGATGTCGGGGAAAAGAGATGTCTCTAGTCAAATCATCTATAATAAAGAAATGCCATAAATGTTGTGTTCTGTGGACTTCTGACGCCTTTGAAGACTATCTACCCATTCAAAGCATTTCTGAACTGTTAAGCCTTGACTATTCTCAACACTTTCTAACTGAAATATCTCAAAAGCACCCTTTTATAATTAACTCATAACCATGAGTTTGTTATCTGGCCCTTAACTCATATTGTTTAATCATCTAAAAACAGTTTTTAATAGAGGTTATAGAAGGACTGGGTCTAAGCTTGTATTCTTAAACGTGTTGCATAGGAACAACGCCTATCTAAGAGTACCAATATTAATCCCAATTTGTGTATCAGTTTAAGAAATTCATACCAATGAAAACCTTAAATCTATATCAAAACAAATTCTGTTCCAATGTAAGAAATCATAACTTCAACTTTGCATCATACCAATGTAAGGTATAGCTATGCAGTGTTTAGTTTAAAAATAAACTTGAGCTCTGCTCCTCCCTGCTCCAGAGACAGCCGCATCTTCTTGTGCATTGCCAGCCTCTTCCTGTAGACAAAATGGTGAAGGTCGTTGTGAACGGATTTGGCCGTATTGGGCGCCTGGTTACCAGGGCTGCCTTCTGCAATCCGTCTGGCAAAGTGGAGATTGTCACCATCAATGACCCCTTCATTGACCTCAACTACATGGTCTACAAGGTTGAGAATAGGAAGCTTGTCATCAACGGGAAGGCCATCGCCGTCTTCCAGGAGCGAGATCCCGCTAACATCAAATGGGGCGATGCCGGTGCCGAGTATGTCGTGGAGTCTACTGGCATCTTCACCACCATGGAAAAGGCCGGGGCCCACTTGAAGGGTGGGGCCAAAAGGGTCATTATCTCTGCCCCTTCTGCCGATGCCCCCATGTTTGTGATGGGTGTGAACCACGAGAAATATGACAATTCTCTCAAGATTGTCAGCAATGCGTTCTGCACCACCAACTGCATGGCCCCCTGGCCAAGGTCATCCATGACAACTTAGGCATCGTGGAAGGGCTCATGACCACCGTCCATGCCATCACTGCCACTCAGAAGACTGTGGATGGCCCCTCTGGGAAACTGTGGCGTGATGGCCGTGGGGCAGCCCAGAACATCATCCCCACATCCACTGGTGCTGTAGGCAAGGTCATCCCAGAGCTGAACGGGAAGCTCACTGGCATGGCCTTCCGTGTTCCTACCCCCAATGTATCCGTTGTGGATATGACGTGCTGCCTGGAGAAACCTGCCAAGTATGATGACATCAAGAAGGTGGTGAAGCAGGCCTCTGAGGGCCCACTGAAGGGCATCCTGGGCTACACTGAGGACCAGGTTGTCTCCTGCGACTTCAACAGCAGCTCCCACTCTTCCACCTTTGATGCTGGGGCTGGCATTGCTCTCAATGACAACTTTGTAAAGCTCATTTCCTGGTATGACAATGAATACGGCTACAGCAACAGCGTGGTGGACCTCATGGCCTACATGGCCTCCAAGGAGTAAGAAGCCCCGGACCACCCACCCCAGCAAGCGAGCAAGAGAGGCCCTCGATGCTGAGGAGGCCCTGTCCCCCAATACTGAGCAGCTCCCTCCGTTTCCATCCCAGACCCCGTAATAACTGGAGGGCCTAAGGACCTCCCCACTCTCTTGAATACCATCAATAAAGTTCGCTGCACCCCAAAAAATAAAATAAAATAAAATAAAATAAAATAAAATAAAATAAAATATAATAAAATAAAATAAAAGTAAAGTAAACTTGACAACCTATCCCTATTTGTCTATTCCTATAATTTCTATATTACTATAAACCACTTTTTATTTTCCACTCTCTCTCCTTTACCTAAGAAGGAAGGATAGAGAAGAGGAAAAGAAAGGTAGAAATCCTGAGTCTAAACTCTCTAGTTTCCTCCCTGTACAAAGCTACATTTGTAAAGTATTCTATAAAATGGCAACATACCTATAACTCATAAAATAACCTAAACATAAGGGAATGAGACAACAATCGTCTTTTGTCAGTTTCCAGCTAAATTGGGGCAGACAATTTCTTTCTAGAGGCCAAAGGGGAAATAGTAAAAGTGGATTTGTTGAAGGAGAACTAACTGGCATCATTTGTCTTCCAGTCACCATATGCTGAGAAAGTCCATTGCTTAGCTGACATCTTGACTTTGACAGTCTGAAAGGCTGAGTAGGTGAACCAGCTGTTCTGGAAAAAGTTCTGGAAGCAAGACTTTAAAAGAAGCAACTTTGATGTAGTTGAGGTACAATCAAAAAAGGACCTGGAATGGAAGGTCTTAGAATCTCAGCATCTCAGAATGTGAATTTTGTCAGGGCTGTCTTTCTCTTATTTAATCCTATAATATATAAAATATACAAGCAACATATGGCTCTGTACAGACATTTGTATGGAGTGTGTATGGTGTACAAATTGGATAATGAAGCTCAATAAAGAAAGAAAACTGCCTTTCTTTCCAGGTTAGTTTGATCATATAATCAAACTGTCATATAAATTCCTACACATGCCATCTTAAAGGAAGGTATGTGATAACAAGTCATGAGAATTTTATATTCAATAGTGTTATTGGTTGTGTATAGACATTTTAGTCTCAGCCAGTTCCAGAGTTGTCTCTATATACCAAGACATAAACATTTCATATATATATATATGTATATATATACATATGTATATGTATATATATAGGTGTGTGTATATATATATATATATGTATATATATATATATATACCTATTTTGTTGATTGTGTTAGTCTGTTAGTCTCCCTTGTCTTCTCCATCTCCAAGGTCTTCAGGAGGTCTCTTTTTGTAAAACCTGATTTTTGTCCACTTGGAAGGAACCCATATCTTTTCTTTTCCTGTGGAAGTGTGGAAGTGCATACATAACCCTTCCCCCCAAGATAACATATTTCTCATTTTCTATTCTGATGTCAGAATATCTTTGATATGAACAGGCTAGTTCAGTTGAGTAGTTTTTTCCATAATCCAATGCATTCCAGTAGCTGTAGTGTTTTGTTCATTGGCATTTTTAAAATTTAAGTTTAATAAAGGACTATGTAATCTAACTCTGGGGGCTTTTGTTGCCTCCCTGTGCCTATTAAGCATCTCATTAAAGTTCGATTAGATATCACTACAATTGCTTGTCTTGTAGGATTATGTGATATGTTTATAACATGTTTTATATTATAATATGTAAAAAAAACTACTTCATCTTCTTAGAGACATATCTCAAACCATTGTCCTTTTTAATTTATATAAGTATTCCCATAATTTAACAAAAGTGTAATTATAGAATCAGACTTTTCTGACATAAAGGCAGTTGTCCATTGAAATCTTGAATATGTGTTTATAGTATGATGTATACATTTCAGTTGGTCAAACTCTGAAAAATGAAAAACATCCATTTGTCAAATATCATTTCATTGAGTACCCTTAGGGTTGGTTTCTCTAGGTGATGGGGTTTGGCTATATAATGAGAAAGTAGGACATTGTCTCAAAATTTCCTTGGCTTGCTGCCAAGTGATAGATAATTCTTTCCTGATTTATTAACATGGTGTTTTTATGGAATTTTGAAGCCTCTAATACACTATCAAAAGCTAGCCAATTTCATTATTACCTTGTGCCAGAGGGTCTGGAAGACCTGTATGGGATATTGTGTATGTTATATGTAGTGGATAATTCTTATCTTTGATTATTTGTTGTAGCTGAATAAATAACTAAGTCAATTTAGAATAAATACTGAATAAATTTAGTAATCTCTATGTGTAAAACAACCCTTTCTGCATATTGAGAGTCAATTATTATATTACAAGACTCTTGAAAATCTGACAACACCATGAGTATTGTATATAATTTAGATTTTTGAACTGACTTACAGGGACTCTCAGCCACCCTACTTATATCTTCTGATTTAATCTTGCCTTTCATGATTTATTAGCATTAGTGTACAATCTAGGGGCTCCAGATATTGGAGTTCACATTATTATATGAGGAAGAATCCGATTAGTACTTTTTGTGAATTGAAGTCACTTGACTTTAGGGTATCTGTTGTTAATCTCTCCCAAAAAATATTTATATGGTCTTTGTCAATATTTATCTTGTGTCTATAACAAGTCAATTTCTGCATTAGTAAAAAGTACCATATTTTTAGCTGGATCTATTTTGACTAATTGTTGAAGTCTCATTTATCATTTTAGTATAAATTTAGAGACCTTCTCAATGTAGGTTTTTAATTTTTTGCTCGGTTTATGTGCTAGAAATGTCCATTTTAAGATATAATCTTTCCTTTGGATGAGAATTCCTGTAGGGGAATTAATAGGAGGTAAGATAAGTAAGATGTAGGCCATCTTTGGATCAATATGCTCTAGATATGTATCTTGCAGTTTCCTTTCTACCAGAGCTAACTCCTTCTCAGCCTCAGCTGATAATTTTCTCAAGCTATTTAAATCTTTATCACCTTGTAAGGTTTGAAATAAATTGTTTAGCTCTTGAGTGGCCAAGCCAACCACAGGCCAAGGCCAGTTAATATCTCCCAGTAGCTTCTGAAAATCATTAAGAGTCCTCAGTTGATTTCTTTTGATTTGTACCTTTTGTGGCCTGACATTTCATAGACTTATTTTATATCTCAGATAATTAATAGAATCCCCTCTTTGTATTTTTATGGGCAATTTGCAATCCCCAGTAACAGAAAGTTTTTTTTTTTACTTCATCAAAGATTCTTTCCAGGATGTTCATATCTGGATCAGCCAATAGGATGTCATACATATACTGATAAATAATGGATTGGTGAAGTTGTTATAATCATCTGCAATGGCTATTGAACAAAATATTGACACAAGGTAGGGCTATTTAACATTCCTAACATTGGCAGGATTTTCCAATGATATCTTTTTTTGGACAACCTCTATTGAAAGTAGGTACTGAGAAAGCAAACCTTTTCTTATCACATTCATATAGAGGAACTGTGAAAAAGTAATCTTTCAGATCAATCACTATGATAGGCCATTCCTTTGGCAACAAGGAAGTCAATGGAATTCCAGGTTGCAAGGAACACATTGGCAGAATAATCTTTTTAATTTGTCTGAGATGTGTCAGCATCCTCTATTTGTCACATTTTTTTTGACAAATACTGGAGAATTCCAAGGACTGATGGACGCTTTTATATGCTGAGCCTCCAGCTGCTTCTGGACTAGCTGTTCTAATGTCTGTAGTTTTACTTTTGTCATAGACCAATGATCAATCCAAAAGGATTGGTCAGTCAACCAACTTAGTGGTGGCAGTGTTGGTTGGTGTCTTATCAGGAGTAACTCCTTGGGAGTAGAGCTAAATTTTCAGCCTTGCTGTATCTTGTTTATGGACATCCTGGACAGACTGTAACTGTCTTTGATAATGTTCCCTAACTAACTTAATTTTTTATTAGGAGCCTGACCTGTTTTGAAGCCAGACATTGAATGAGAGGATATTAATTTGTTTTCCATTGCTGTAACAGATCTCTTCCCCATAAGTAAATGTCTATATCAGCCATGTCTAGCCTCAATTTTCCTAACTGACCTTCAGGTTCTAGACACTTAAACCATCTGGTGCTTTTTTTATTTGGGACAAAGTCCCAAGTCTTTGAAACTGGATGTCCACTTCTTGAAGTGGCCAACTTGTAGGCCAAGATTTTGGAAAGATAATGGTGACATCTGCTCAACTGTCAACCATTCCATTAATCTAAATATTGTTTATTAGTATTCTTAGTTTCGCCTTTGATTCTCTTCTGTGGTAGCCCTAATAGTTTCTGTAAGACAATGTTCTGCAGACTGAGGCAGAAAAATGCCTCTTGGGGCCTGCAGAGTTCCCACAACATAGAAGCTGCAGTTTTTCATTTGGCAACTTATTTTCCTTTCTAAATTTATTTTATTCCTGGTAGCCAAGACTGAATAAATTCGAGAGAGTAAATTGTAACCCATTCTTTGAAGTAATATTACTGGCCAGAAACCTCTTCCTAGAACAATAAGACTTTGCTTTAGCCACATTTGCCCCCCAAGATTAAAAAGGAGATCTCAATAGAAATATGAAACAATGAGTAAAAATTTTCCAGGAATCCTAAAAGTACAAGTTCCTTTTGTTACTTGATACAAAGCCCTAGCCAGACAGATGGGTGTTGGGCAAGTTAAATTTACATTTGAGTTAGTGCAAAGCTCAGCGCTTCCTCAATGGAAGCTTACAGGAACTGCCTTTTGTGTCTTGCAAACCCCATCTAGGAAGCCGCTGGCCAAAACAACACCTTTGGCTTATCCAGGTGTAGTTCAGATTTCAGTTCCAACTCATAAAATATTAATGAGGCTATGTGGAACTTAGGAAAGCATTAGAATTTGACTTGCCTACGTCATACAAAATATAGGAAACTTCAGGTTTTACAGACAAAAGCTAGGTGTCAGATAGTTTACTCACAGAGACTCATTTAGACTAAAATTGATATTGTCTGTGTTTGAGCTTCGAAATTTGTTACACGAGAAACATTTTACCTAGTTGACTTTACATTTCCTTGTGCCATATGGTTATGCTAATTGTTCCTGCTTGGCTAGCTACATCTTTTAATATGTAAATGTCAGAACCTTATACTCATAATACTCCTTACTGGGAGAAAATATACACATTTCAGAATGTAACCAAGCTTGGTGTCTTTTTGTCATTATTCCGCTGAATCTGTACCTCCTGACCAAGGAATCCTGGTTCCCCATGACTACAATTCCCAGTTGGGTTTGGTCTGCGGCAATTCTCTGTAGAAGTTTACCAAAATAATAGTTTTTGGCAGCTGGGCAGTGGTGGCACACGCCTTTAATCCCAGCACTTGGGAGGCAGAGGCAGGTGGATTTCTGAATTCGAGGCCAGCCTGGTCTACAGAGTGAGTTCCAGGACAGCCAGGATTACACAGAGAAACCCAGTCTCAAAAAACAACAATAATAATAATAATGATGATAGTTTTTGGCCCCCTTATAGGTTTTTTTTTTTATTTTCTATACAATTTGTCTCAGCCTCATTATCTGGTCTCACAGCATCTGTTTTTGAAGCAGTGATGTTTAACTGTCCTGAGGAAGAGAATTCTCCATGCTTGGCATTGGAGCCTGCAAGAGGCTCCCATGGAAGATTTTGATAAGGTGTTGCCCTATTTGTCTATAATTGTTCTTCATGCCTGAGCCAAATGTCAGTCTTTGCCACATTTTTGACATATTTTAGAAGGCATAGCCCCCACCCTTGGGGATTACTTTGGTTTTTTCCTGCAGTTTATTCTGAGATGACCCTGCGCACCACAATTAAAACATATAAAATGTTGGGTCATCTCTAGGTCTCTAGTGGAAGCTTCTCCTGTTAAGGTTACATCAGGCAAGTGAGGCCTAACATCAGTTGTATATCTAATGTCCTTATCTATTGATGCTGACCTTGCCCTCAGGGGTTTGATTACTTTCTTGTACTCAGCATTTGCATTTTCAAATGCTAAAGACTCAATTATTGCCCTTTTGTTTTTAGATCTAATACACCCCTTTCCACAGCCCCTTTGAACCTCACATGACTTAAGGAAATGGCTCAAGTCTTTTCCCTGATTCTGTGGCTTTGTCCCAGACATTTGAGGCTATCAATAGACACAGTGTCAGAGTTTCTTCATCATATATAGCCTGCACCAATACCTCAGCAAAGTGACTATTACCAATCAGCTGATTTTTGGAAATCTCTCTACCCCTGGCTCTGTTTTGTTGTGCTATCTCCTTTGCCTCTTATCTACACCATAAGAACCATTGTAAAGGTTGTACTCATTCTAGTATTGATTTTTCCATATCCTTCCAGTCTTGGGGAATTGTTCTATTCTTAATAGCCCAGGAAGTTAGGATTTGTTTTACAAATGGTGAGTGTATTCCCAAATTAGTGACATTTTCCTTAAATTTCCTAAGTTCTAACAGATCTATGGGTTGTCATTCCAATTCCTGATAACCCTGTGGATGATCATTGTCTGAAAGTCTTTGTTGTATACTAACTGGATAAACTAAAGTTTCTTTTCTAATAACCTTTCTTTATCTTCTGTCTCTACCTGAGTATTTTCCTTAATTGAAATTTTAAATTCCTCCCTTGAGGTCTGTGTCTATGCTATATATCTCTCCTTTTGTACCTCTGCTTGTTCCTTGAGTTCTTGTGCTCTCTGTTGAAGGTTCTGCCTCCACATTTTCAATATTTTCTCTTTTTTTTAATTTTTATTTTCTATATTCTATGTTTACATTCTAAAGGCTTTACCCTTTCCCAGTTTCCCCCTCCCTATGTCCCATAATTCCTCTCCCCCCCAACTATTCCCCAATCATTCCCCCTCCCCCCACAGTTTCTCTACAAAACTGGATCCAATCTTTCCAGGCCCAGGGTCCTCTCCTTTCTTCTTGGGAATCATTTAACTTGCTAATTGTGCCTTGAGTATTTAGGGCTTCTGGGCTCATTAATATCCACTTATCAGTGATTGCATTTCATGTGTATTCTTTTGTGATTGGGTTAGCTCACTCAGGATGATATTTTCCAGGTCTAACCATTTACCTACAAATTGCATGAATTCATTATTTTTAATTGCTGAGTAGTATTCCATTGTATAAATTCCATTGTATAAATATTGTAAAAATACCACATTTTCTGTATCCATTCCTCCTTTGAGGGATATTTGGGCTCCTTCCAATTTCTGGCTATTATAAACAAGGCTGCTATAAACATAGTGGAGCATGTGTCTTTATTGTATGCAGGGGATATCATAATTCTGATATTGTGTTCCCCATTTTATTTTGATTAATTTTAAAGGGTTATTCTCTAAGTCTTGATTCCAATCCTTATTATTTTCTCTGTTCTGCTCAGTCCAATCTAGGATCTGTTATATCATTTCTTTCTTTCTTTCTTTCTTTCTTTCTTTCTTTCTTTCTTTTTTTTGGTTTTTCGAGACATGCTTTCTCTGTGTGGTCCTGACTGTCCTGGAACTCACTCTGTAGACCAGTCTGACCTTGAACTCAGAAATCTGCTTGCTTCTGCCTCCCAAGTGCTGGGATTAAAGGCATGGGCCACCACTGCCCGGCTTCTGGTGTTTTCAATTCTAGTGTTTCCTCTAGGCCACATTGCCGAGTCTTAAATTTCTCTATCTGTTGTTCATGCTGCTCTATGATTTTCTGTCTCTTCTGTTCTAGGCCTGCTTCCATACTCTTAACCTATCTTTATGCTGTAAGTCTGATATTGTAGTTTTGATTTACTAACTTTGGTAAATTATCCTCTAGACTTTTCTTCCAAATTTTATCTCTATTTCTATCTTCTTGTTGTTTAGTCTGATCGGTGAATTGTTGAATTTTTTTTAAGTATCACTTCCAGATCCTGTCTCAAACCTTCATTCTCCTCTTTCTGTTGCTCATTTTGACCTATAAAATCCTAAACCTTTAATTCTAGTGTTTCCTCTAGGCTGCATTGCTAAGTCTTAAGCTTATCTCCCTGTTGTTAAGTCTCATCTATGAACTTCTGAGATTTCTCTTCTAGCATCTCTTCCAGCTGCTGTCTTTATTCTCTTTATGTTGGTAGGGTTAGTTGGGTTCTAATCAATATGATGGGTGCCAATATGTTGTGGTAAATCTCTAACCCCAATAAGTCCATACAAAGAACATAACTCAGTTATAAAATTTATAAGCTGTACACCTATATTGGGTAGATATAACACTACATTACTCTATTCCCCAGCTATGAGATCTCTTGCTACTTGTGGCTTCTCCAGGCCATGTGGTTCTGCTCCATTTCCTTCCACCTCCTCTTCCTCCATCTTCTTCTCTCCTTCCTCTCTCCCCCTCTCTTAAACCTCCAGCACCACCTTTCCCTTCCACTGCCCAATCACAGACTTTATCATTTATTTGACCAAATAAAATGGGGGAAAGGTTCACATGAAATCTCCTGAGTGTATGAACTACTCCTCATCTTGACAGCCCTTCTTGAGGAAACAAAATTAACATCAAAATAGGATCAAAATACATACAACAATAAAGCAACCCACAACAGCTGATTCACAGACAGGAGGCAAAAAGAGAGAGACAGAGAGGCAGACACACACACAAACACAGAGAGAGAGAGAGGGGGAGAGAGAGAGAGAGAGAGAGAGAGAGAGAGAGAGAGAGAGACTGGGCCTGCCAAAGACTTTTGAAACCTCAAAGCCCAGCCCCAGTAAAACACTTCCCACGACAAGGCTGTACTTCTTAGTCCTTTCTGAAACAGTCTACCAACTAAAAACTAGATGTTCAAGTATAAGATGAGCCCATGGGAACCATTCTTATTCAAGCCATCATACCAAGGACCTTGCTCGATTTCTCTCCACCTTATATTCTTAGGCAAGCTCTCCTGCTGGAACAAGCAATCACCAATCATAACTAGTCTAACTAGCTGGCTTGCCCTAGGAATACCCTGTCCCTGCCTCTCCAGGATAAGAAAGACAAATAGACACCATGCTGGCATGGCTTTTACATGGATCTAGGAATCTGGACTTGCTGCTCATATTTGCATGGTAACTGTTTATACACTGTGCCTTCTACAAAGTCCCAATAAAAAGAGTTTTTAATAAATGAAGCTTGATTCAGCAGTGGGTGAATTCTGAAAAACAAACTGTACTATCCCTTCCTGAACTGTACCATTTGGGGGGCTGGATGCATTATGGCCAGGGGCAGCAACTGATGTTGGTGACAGGTGTCTCAGAATGGCAAATGGCAGCATGCAGCATTTCCTTCTATTATCTAGATCTGGTTCCCAAATGAATGCTCTTCTGAGACTGGGTTCAAATGCTCTCCAGGGAAACAGAACAAGCAACCAAAAGTACAAAAGTATATATTTTCACACACACACACACACACACACACACACACACTAATGACTTACATGACAGCCTCAGATCCATAGAAAGACCTCATCTCAAAACAACATAGAATGAAATCTATTAGTTTTTTTCCATAATACAAATTATAGAGGAGACTATCCACAAGGACTATAAAAGTGATAATATCTGCCATGCAGTGGTAGTACACACCTTCACTCACAGCACTTAGGAGGCAGAGGCAGGTGAATCTCTGAGTTTGAGGCCAACCTGCTCTACAGAGAGAGTTCCAGAACAGCCAGGAGTTCCCCAAAAAACTGTCTCTCAAAAACAAAGAAACAAGTAAACAAACAAGCAATAATTTCTACCCTCTTCTATTCATTGGCCTATGGGTACCTGAGAGTCATTGGGACCCGGCAACAGTTACTGCCTTTCCTCCTGGGTCTCAGAATGCAGGATCTGCATATGGGAGTACACTGTACAGGAAACAGACAGCTGTTCAGCACAGAGATTGATCCTTAGATAGTATAGATCCTGAGGTAATCTCAATATGCAAATTCACATGTAACAATTATGTCCCAAACAGACTTCCTAACAGGGGTATCACTTAGGGGTTGGTGAGGTGGCTCAGGAGATAAAGGCACTTGCCAGAAGGATAGAATAGGTGAGCTGGGTTCCTGAAACCCACACAAATGAAAGTTGATAACTCACTCCTGAAAGTTTTCCTCTAACCTCACATGCCACAAAATGCATGTACACACACAGACACACATGTACATATGCACAGACACACCCATAGACAACTTATATTGAGATAAAAACAAATATTATTTTTTAATGTATGCATTTGAGACAAGGTCACACTCTGTAGCCTTAACTGGGCTTGGACTCTATGTAGACCAGGCTTGCCTCAAACTCACATGCCTCTGGGTATGGCAATATGCTTAGCTCAAAATTAGTCTTATTTAAACAGGAGATAAATCAGACTGTAAACAGCTTCACTTCCAAGCAGGAGTGACTGATTTAATCTTCAGAACCAATGTAAAAGACAGGATTCAGTAGAGTGCTTTTGTAATCCCAGGGCTGAGCGAATTGAGAAACAGGATCCTGGAGTGCACTGGCCAGCCAGACTAGCCTGATTGGTGAACCTACAGTCCCATGAAAGGCACTGTCTCAAAAAGAAGGTGTATGATTCTGAGACATGACATCCAAGGTTGACTTCTGTCCTCTATTTATACATTCATAAACATATAACAAATAAAAAATAAGGACTTGACCTATACACAAAATAATTTTATAGTTCATATGAATGTCTGCAGAATGTAGTTCAGTGGTTAAACTTATATAGCACATGCTGAGTTCCATCCCTAGGACACCAAAAAACAAACAACACAAGACTAATTTCATCATTTGGTAAATCTACCTATGCACTTGGTAAATAAGAGTCCCCTAACTTACAATTACTAAATTGTTTAGTGACAGAGCCTAACACTCCAGTGGCTGCATTGTGCTCGACTCTGAAAAATGGTAGGGAACAAGGATCAGTCGAACTTTTCTCACTGGGCAGAAAAAGTTCCACCATGGACCAGTTTTCTTAGGGCCCCTTTCAGATCCCTGTTCCTCAGGCTGTAGATGAAAGGGTTCAACATGGGGGTCACCACTGTGTAGAGCACAGTGGCTGCTGTGTCCTTTTCAGGTGAGTGAGCAGAGGAAGGGAGGATATACTGAGCGATGGTGGTGCCATAGAAGAGGCAGACCACAGCCAGGTGGGAGCCACAGGTGGAGAAGGCTTTCATTCCTCCCTTTGGGGATGAGACCCTCAGGACTGCACAGGCAATGTGGATGTAGGAGATCAGGATGCAGACAAATGGGGTGACTGTGATCACAGTTCCCTCTGTAAGAATCAACAGCTCATTAAGGTGTGTGTCTGAGCAGGAGAGTTTCAGGAGTGGAGTCACATCACAGAAGAAGTGGTGGATGATGTTGTCTCCACAGAAGGAGAGTTGAGCCATGAGCAGTGTGTACAATAGAGCATTCAGGCTGGCAGTGAACCATGATCCAGCCACCATCCAGACACAGAGCTGATGGGTCATCTTTGTTGTGTAGTGTAAAGGGTGGCATATGGCCACATATCGATCGTAGGCCATCACAGCCAGCAGGAAATTGTCCATGTCAGCAAACATGAAGAGAAAATACAGCTGCGTGAGACACCCAGAGAAGGAAATGGTCTGAATCCCAAGTATGTGGTTGGCCAGCACCTTGGGAACAGTGGTGGAGGAGAAGCAGACATCCACAAAGAACAGGTTGCTGAGGAAGAAGTACATGGGGGTGTGCAGGTGAGAGTCTGTGCTGATGGCCAGGATGATGAGCAGGTTTCCCAGCACAGTGGCCAGGTACATGATGAGGAAGAACAGGAAGAGAAGTTGCTGCTGCTGGGGCTGCCTGGAGAGTCCTAGGAGGAGGAACTCGGAGACACTTGACTGGTTGATGCTGCTCATGAGTCTGAGCCCACTGAGGTGAATAGAAGACAATAAATTCAAAACCATGATGGGCAGAGTCTCATTCTGATAGGATTCAAGGTAGGGTCATGTTTGCAGATCAATTCTTTGTGTGGCTAACACAGGATATACCCAACCTGTCTACACATCTTCATTCCAACAGTCACCCCTGATGTATTTCCTCCTGAGCATCCCTCAGGCCACACAACCTTTAAAACTAGTTGTGTATGTGTTCACACCTCTCTCCACCTCGGTCAGAGCTCAGAACAACATCAGGAGAATGGTTTGTTGGTTCTCTCTTTATCTCAAGTGATATCCAATGGATTCAGGGCTTCTAAATTGCCACCCTGCCTCTGGAAGAACTTGCAAGGAGGTTTCTCAAATAACTTCATCTCAGGATAATTAATCATTTATGTCTCACTGCTGTAACCTTACCTGGACAGAAGTTGATCCAATCCAATCCTGTTCAGCTGGACCTACTTGCCAGGGCTAAAATATCTGGAAACACTGGAAAGCCCAGAGCAAGTGAGAAGCAGATATTTGGATTCTTGGTCTTCTGAGCAGAGAAGATGTTCAGAAAAATCACAGAACAGTCATTTACAGAAGTCTATTTGACCAATGGGACCAGAATCCCTCAGAGCCTCATTAGAGACAAGAAGTGAGAAACTCCCATCTACATCTTTGCCCCTTTAGACCATGATCTTTCATGATAATGAAAGATAATATTATCAAAGTTTACATATAATGGTTTGTTTAAAATCTACAAGCTTCAGAAAAGAGTCCAACTTGGTAGACACAGATCCCAGATATCATTATTTACTATATCAACCCTCATTACTTTTGATATGTGCCTATATCTATTAGTGTGGAGGGGAAATTTTTGTTTTCTTGTGTGTGCAATATTATCTCTGATTTCTTGTATCCTGTCATCTTTAGTAGTGATCAGTGAGGTCATATCATCTTCAGTTTGAGGCAGGAATAATAAGGGCATGTACTGAACTCGATCAGTTACATGAGGGTTTGAATTAAGAGGAGCCAGAACCCAAGGGACACTGTCTATAAGGCACTTGTCATTTACAGTAGATGCATTTTAAGGCTCAAATAGGTTACTGCTTTCTGGGAATGAAACCCTGTTCCACATATTTTCAATGTGGTGTTACTGGGAAAACATGTTCCTACACACACACACACACACACACACACACACACACACACACATACACACCTTCAGAACATGTGGAAGTAGGCAGAGTTACATCTGTTTATATCACTGTGGCAATGGACCACAGTGAGTGACTCTAACCCTTTCTGCTTCCCCCATTTTTATCCAAAAAGCAGACAGAGAGTAAAGAATTAAGCAAGCAAATAGGCTTGGTGCCAGACAGCTGTAATTCCTAGAGAGTCAAGGCAGAAGAGTTATAATTTGAACACTTGCCTGAGATTCATAGTGGGGGAAAGAAAGGAGAAATAGGCAGAGGAAGACGAGAAGGAGGAGGAGAAATTATTTGAAGAAAGCCTTTCCTTGTTTTCCATTTCTTGATTTGAGTCTTTTCCTGATGACTTTCTATTTTCAGTCATATTTTGCTCAAGATTCAGAGTTTTGTATCACAAAAACAAACTTTGCCTTGGTTATAGCAGGAAGAAATCATGCTTGTGTGTACATATGTGTGCTTGCATATATTTATGTTTTTATATGTATATATTTGTGGATGGATGTGTATGTGTATATATGTGTGTGTGTGGTTGTTTGTATGTGTATGTATTGGGAGTGTGTGTATGTATGTGTGTGTTTGTAAGTGTATATGTGTTACAAAGGGTATGTACATGTGTTATGGTGGGTGTTTATGTGTGTAGGCATGGGTGTCTGTGTGTGCGTGTGTGTGTGTGTGTGTGTGTGTGTGTGTGTGTGTGTGTATTCATGTTGCATATGCATATACAGGCTCAAAGTTGGTGTCAGGTGTCCTAGTTACTGTTCTATTGCTGTGAAGAGACACCATGGCCAAAGCAACTCTTACAAAAGCAAGCATTTAATTTAAAAGGAAGCATTGCCTTGCAATCATGATTCAACCATCCCAAAGTTTTTAATCCACCCCAAAGTTTTTAACCCAGAAGTTTTTCTTTCTAAAGGAAGATCAGGGACAAAAAATGGAGCAGAGACTGAAGGAAGGGCCATCCAGGGACTGCCCCATTTGGAATCTATCCTGTCTGCAGACAACAAACCCTATATTGTTGCTGTGGTTAAGAGGCATTTGCTGAAAGGAACTTGGTGTGGCTATTCCTTGGGAAGCAAAGCCCACCCCCAGTAACACACCTCCCACAACAAGACCACACTACTTAATCCTTTCTGAAACAGTCCATCAACTAGAGACGAGACATTCAAGTATAAGATGAGCCCATGGGAACTATTCTCACTCAAACCACCACATTAGGTATCTTCTTAAATTGCTCTCCACCTTATATTCTTAGGCAAGGTCTTCTGCTGAAACCAGCATCACCAATCATGACTAGTCTAAATAACAAACTTGCTCTAAGAATACCCTCTGCCTGCCTCACTAGGATTAGGACTACAGGTGGCCACCACGCCAGCTTGTCTTCTACACGGGTTGAGGGATCTGAATTTTCTACTCCATCTTGCATGGTGAACATTTATACACTGAGCCCTGTACTAAGTCCTACTTTGAGTTTTTAATAAATGATTCTTGATACAGCTTGGGTGACTATCTGAAAGGCAATTGTACTAACCAGTCCTTGAAGAGGAAATTTTTGGTTTCTTTTAATATTCAGTTGTGTCATGTGATGTTTTTCTGGAATCTGTCTTATGAGATGTTTTTATAAGCTATCCTGGGTTTTTGTTATTCCAAATGAATTTTAGAATTCCTCTTTCTAATTCTATGAAGAACTGAGTTTGGAATTTTGATGGGGATTACATTGAATCTGTATATTGCTTTCAGCAAGATGGCCATTTTTGCCATATTAATCCTGCAAATCCACAAGCGTGGGAGATCTTTCCGTCTTCTGATGTCTTCTTCTATTTCTTCAGAGACTTGAAGTTCTTGCATGGATCTTTCACTTGTTTGGTTAGAGTCATACCAAGATATTTTGTATTGTTTGTGACTAATTTGAAGGGTGTTGTTTCCCTAATTTCTTTCTCAGCCAATTGTTGGAAGGCTACTGATTTGTTTGAGTTAATTTTATATCCAGCCAATTTGCTGAAGTCGTTTATCAGTTCTCTGGTAGAATTTTTGGGGTCACTTAAGTATACTATCATATCATCTGCAAATAGTGATATTTTGACTTCTTTCTTTCCAATTTGTATTTATTTGACCACCATTTGTTGTCTAACTGCTCTAGCTAGAACGTCAAGTACTATATTGAATAGATAGGGAGAGAGTGGGCAGCCTTGTCTAGTCCCTGATTTCAATGTTATTGCTACAAGTTTCTCTCCATTTAGTTTGATGTTGGCTACTGGTTTGCTGTATATTGCTTTTACTATGTTTAGGTATGATCCTTGAAATTCAGGATCATTCCAAGACTTTTATCATGAAGGAATGTTGAATTTTCTCAAATGATCTTTAGCATCTAATGAAATGATAATGTGTCCTGTTTCCTTGAGTTTGTTTATGTAGTGAATTACATTGATGGATTTTCGTATATTGAACCATCCCTGCAACCTTGTCAAGCCTACTTGATAGTGGTGAATGGTCATTTTGATGTGTTGTTGGATTCAGAATTCAAGAATTTCATTAAGAATTTTTGCATCACTATTCATAAGGGAAATTGGACAGAAGTTCTCTTTCTTTGTGGGTCTTTGTGTGGTTTTAGTCTCGGTGTAACTGTAACTTCATAAAATGAATTGAGTAGTGTTCCCTCTGTTTCTATTTTGTGGAAAAGTTTGAAAAGTATTGGGATTAGATCTTCTTTGAAGGTTGGATAGTATTCTGCCCTAACCCCATCTGGTCCTGGGCTTTTTGTGGTTGGGAAACTTTTAATGACTGCTTCTATTTCTTTAGAGGTTATGGGATTGTTTAGGTGGTTTATCTGATCCTGATTTAACTTTGGTATCTGGTATCTTTCTAGAAAATTGTCTATTTCGTCCAGATTTTCCAGTTGTGCTGAATATAGGATTTTGTAGTAGGATCTGATGACTTTTTTAATTTCCTCAGTTTCTGTTGTTATATCTCCCTTTTCGTTTCTGATTTTGTTAATTTGGATACTGTCTCTGTGCCCCCTAGTTAGTCTGACTAAGGGTTTATCTATCTTGTTGATTTTCTCAAAAAACCAGCTCCTGGTTTTGTTGATTCTTTGTGTAGTTCTTTTTGTTTCTACTTCATTGGTTTCAGTCCTGAGTTTGAATGTTTCCTGCTGTCTACTCCTCTTGGGTGTATCTGCTTCTGTTTGTTGTATAGCTTTCAGGTGTGCTGTTAAGCTACTAGTGTATGCTCTCTCCAGTTTCTTTTTGGAGGCACTCAGAGCTATGAGTTTTCCTCTTAGCACTGCTTTCATTGTGTCCCATAAGTTTGGGTATATTGTGCCTTTATTTTCATAAAATTCTTAAAAGTCTTTATTTTCTATATTTCTTCCTTGACCAAGTAATCATTGAGTAGGGCATTGTTCAGCTTCCATGTATATGTGAGCTTTCTGTTGTTTTCATTGCTATTGAAGACCAACCTTAGTCCATTATGATCTGATAGGATGCATGAGGTCTGTTTTATGATTGATTATATGGTCAGTTTTGGAGACGGTACCATGAGTTGCTGAGAAGGTATATTCTTTTGTTTTAGGATGAAATGTTCTATAGATATCTATTAAATCCATTTGATTCATAACTTCTGTTAGTTTCACTGCGTTTTTGTTTAGTTCATGTTTCCATTATCTGTCCATTGCTGAGAGTGGGGTGTTGAAGTCTCCACTATTATTGTGTGAGGTGCAATGTGTGTTTGAGTTTTAGTAAAGTAACTTTTATGAATGTGGGTGGCCTGGTGTTTGGAGCATAGATGTTCAGAATTGAGAGTTTATCTTGGAACATTTTTCCTTTGTTGAGTATGAAATGTCCTTCTGATAACTTTTGGTTGAAAGTCAATTTTATCTGATTTTAAAATGCCCACTTCAGCTTGTTTCTTGGGAACATTTGGTTGAAAACAATTTTCCAGCCCTTTTCTCTGAGGTAGTGTCTGTCTTTGACACTGAGGTGAATTTCCTGTATGCAGCAAAATGCTGGGTCCTATTTACATATTTAGTCTTTTAGACTGTTTCTTTTTATTGGGGAATTGAGTCCATTGATGTTAGGAGATATTAACGAATAGTGACTGTTGCTTCCTGGGGGGGGGCTATGTTATTATTATGTTCATGTGGCTATCTTCTTTCGGGTTGTTGAAAGATTACTTTCTTCCTTTTTCTATGGTGAACTTTCCCTCCTTGTGTTGAAGTTTTCCATCTATTATCTCTTGTAGGGATGGATTTGTGGAAAGATATTGTATAAATTTCGTTTTGTCATGGAAGATCTTGGTTTCTCCATCTTTGGTAATTGAGAATTTTCCTGGGTATAGTAGCCTGGGCTGGCATTTGTGTTCTCTTAGGGTCTGTATGACATTTGCCCAGTAACTTCTAGCTTTCATAGTCTCTGATGAGAAGTCTGGTGTAATTCTGATGGATCTGCATTTATGTTACTTGACCTTTTTCCTCTTACTGCTTTTAGTATTTTTCTTTGTTTTGTGGATTTGGTGCTTTGACTATTATGTAACAAGAAGAATTTCTTCTCTGGTCCAATCTATTTGGAGTTCTGTAGGCTTCTTGTATGTTCATGGGCATCTCTTTCTTTAGGATAGAGAAGTTTTCTTCTATAATTTTGTTGAAGATATATTTACTGGCCCTTTAATTTGGGAATCTTCACACTCTTCTATACCTATTATACTTAGGTTTGGTCTTCTCTTTGTATCCTAGATTTCCTGAATGCTTTGGATTAGGAGCTTTTTGAATTTTGCATTTTCTTTGACTGTTGTGTCAATGTTTTCTATGGTATTTTCTGTGCCTAAGATGCTCTCTTCTATCTCTCGTATTCTGTTGGTGATGCTTGCATCTACGAATCCTGATCTCTTTCCTAGGTTTTCTATTTCCAGGGTTACCTCACTTTGTGATTTCTTTATTGTTTCTAATCCCATGTTTAGATCCTGGATGGTATTGTTCAATTCCTTTACCTATTTGGTTGCATTTTCCTGTGATTCTTTAAGGGATTTTTGTGTTTCTGCTTTAAGAGCTTCTACCTGTTTATCTGTGTTCTCCTGTATTTTTTAAGGGAGCTATTTATGTCCTTCTTAAAGTCCTCTATCATCATCATGAGATGTGATTTTAAATACATCAGAAAAGAGTCTTGCTTTTCTGGTCTGTTGGGGTATCCAGGGCTCACTGTGGTAGGAGAACTGGGTTCTGATGATGCCAAGTAGCCTTGGTTTCTGTTGCTTATGTTCTTGCCCTTGCCTCTTGACATCTGGTTATCTCTGGTGTTAGATGTTCTTGTTTTCTCTGACTGGGTTTGTGTCTTTCAAGCCTGTGTGGCAATACTCCTGAAAGACCAGCTCTCTCTGGACAGTATTTGGGAATGGAGAACTGTGGCACAGGGTCAGTTCCTGGTACAGAGGGAAACAAGAAAGATACTGTCCCAGGCTGCTCCTAGGTTCCTGTGTCCTGAGCAGAGGTGGTGGTCTTACCTGTGCTCACAGGCATGTCCAAACTCCCAAAGGAGCAGCACTCTCCTGGTGGTATTTGGATATAAAGTGCTGGAGCACAGGATCAGCCTAAGCTTTTCAATTTTGTGAGGTCTCATTTGTCAATTGTTGATCTTAGAGTGTGAGTCATTGATGTTTGGTTCAGGAAATATTTCCCTATGACAATCTATTCGAGGCTCTTTGCCACTTTTTCCTCTATTAGATTCAGTGTATTTGGTTTTATGTGGAGGTCCTTGATGCATTTGGACTTGAGCTGTGTACCAAGGAAATAAGAATGGATACATTTGCATTCTTCTACATGCTGACTGACAGTTGAGACAGCAACATTTGTTGAATATGTTGTCTTTTCTCGCCCCGATGGTTTTGAATTCTTTGTCAAAGATCAAGTGATCATAGGTGTGTATTCATTCTGGGTCTTGAGTTCTATTCCATTGGTCTACCTGCCTATCTCTGTACCAATACCATGGAATTTTTGCCATTATTTCTCTGTAGAACAGCTTGAGGTCAGAGATGGTGATCCCTCCCTGAAGTTCTTATATTGTTAATGTTTTTTTTTTTTTTTTTTGCTATCCTGGGATTTTTGTTATTCTAGATAAATTTGAGAATTGATCTTTCTATCTCTGTGAAGAATTGAGTTATGCAATGCAATGGGGATTGCATAGACTCTATAGATTGCTTTTGGTATGATAGCCATTTTACTATGTTAATCATGCTGATGCTGAGCATGGGAGAGCTTTCCATCTTCTGGAGTTTTCTTCAGTTTCTTTCTTCAGAGACTTGAAGTTCTTGCCTTACAGATCTTTCACTTGCTTGCTTAGAGTTATTCCATGATACTTTATATTATTTGTGACTATTGGGAGGGGTATTGCTTCTTAAATTTCTTTCTCAGCCTACTTATCCTTTGAGTATAGGAAAGCTACTGATTTGTTTGAGTTAATTTTATATCCAGCCACTTTGCTGAAGTTGTTTACCAACTTAGGAGTTCTCTAGTGGATTTTTTTGGTCACTTATGTATATTATCATATCATCTGAAAACAGTGATATCTTTACTTCATCCTTTCCAATTTGTATCGTTTTTAATCTCCTTTTGTTGCCTAATGGCTCTGTCTGGAACTTTGAGAACTATATTGAATAGATAGGGAGAGAGTGGACAGCCTTGTCCCGTCACTGATTTTAGTGGAATTGATTCAAGTTTCTCTCTATTAAGTTTGATGTTGGCTGTTGGTTTGCTATATATTGCTTTTATTGTGTTTAGGTATGTAATTTGAATTCTGATCTCTCCAATACTTTTAACTTGAAGGGGTGTTGTATTTTGTCAAAGTTTTTCAGCATCTAATGATCATGTGGTTGTTTTCTTTGTGTTCATTTATATAGTGGATTATGTTGATGGATTTCCGTATATAGAACCATCCCTGCATCCCTGGAATGAAGCCTACTTGATCATGGTGAATGATCATCTTGATGTGTTCCTGGATTCAATTCGCAAGAATTTTATTGAATATTTTTGTATGAATATTCACAAGGGAAATTAATCTGAAGATGCCGTTCCTTGTTGGTCCTTTGTGTGAATTAGGTATCAGTGTAACTGTGGCTTCATAGAATCTATGGACAGTGTTTCTTCTGTTTCTGTTTTATGGAATAGTTTGAGAAGTATTGGTATTAGGTCTTCTTTGAAGGTCTGGTAGAATTCTGCACTAAAACCTTTTTGGGGGGGTGAGCGGATGGGAGACTTCTTTTTATTGGATATTTTCTTTATTTACATTTCAAAGCTCCACCCCCCTCCAGAAACCCCCTATCCCATCCCCCTCCTTCTTTTGTGAGGGTGTTCCCCCACCCACCCACTCCTGCCTCCCCACCATCGCATTCCCCTACAATGGAACATTGAGCCTTCATAGGACCAAGGGCCTCTCCTCCCTTAATGCCTAACAAGGCTATCGTCTGCTACATATGCGACTGGAGCCATGGATCCCTCCATGTGTACTCCTTGGTTGATAGTTTAGTTCCTAGGAGCTCTGGGGGTCTGATTGGTTGATATTGTTGTTCTTCCTACTGGGTTGCAAACCTCTTCAGCTCCTTCAGTCCTTCTCTAACTCCTCACTGAGGAACCAATGCTCAGTCCAATGGTGGGCTGCCAGCATCCACTTCTGTATTTGTCAGGCTCTGGCAGAGCCTCTCAAGAGACAGTTATATCAGGTTCCTGTCAACTTTCACTTCTTGGCATGCACAATAGTGTCTGGGTTACATGACTGTATATGAGATAGAGCCCTAGGTGGGGCAGTCTCTGGATGACCTTTCCTTCAGTTTCTGCTCCACACTTTGTCTCTGTATTCACTCCCATGAGTATTTTGTTCCCCCTTCTAAGAAGGATCAAAGCACCCACACTTTTGTCTTCCTTCTTCTTGAGCATCATGTTGTCTTTGATTTGCATTTTGGGTATTCCAAACTTTGGGGCTAATATCCACTTATCAATGAGTGCATAAATGTGTGTTCTTTTGTGATTGGGTTACCTCACTCAGGATATTTTCTAGTTCCATCCATTTGCCTACGAATTTCATGAGTCATTCATTGTTTTTAATAGATGAATAGTACTCCATTGTGTATATATACCACATTTTTTGTATCCATTCCTCCGTTGAGGGACATCTGGGTTCTTTCCAGCTTCTGGCTATTATAAATAAGGCTGCTATGAACATAATGGATTATGTGTCCTTGTTATATGTTGAAGAATCTTTTGGATATATGCCCAGGAGTGGTAGAGCTAGGAGCTCAGGTAATGCTATGTACAATTTTCTGAGGAACTGCCAGACTGAATTCCAGAGTAGTTTTGCCGGCTTGCAATCCTACCAACAATGGAGGAGTGTTCCTCTTTCTCCACATCCTTTCCAGACTCCTTTCAGCTGTCACCTGAGTTTTTTATCTTAGCCATTCTGACTGGCATGAGATATAATTTCAGGGTGATTTTGATTCATGTTTTCCTAATGACTAAGAATGTTGAACAATTCTTTAGGTGCTTCTCAGCCATTCAATATTCCTCAGTTGAAATTTTTTGTTTAGCTCTGTGGGAGATCCAGGGACACAGAAACCTAGCCTTTTACTTTGAGGTAGTATCTTTCTTTGTAACTGAGGTGTGTTTCCTGTATGGAGCAAAATGCTGGATCCTGTTTAAGTGTCCAGATTGTTAGTCTGGGTCTTTTTATTGGGGAAATGAGTCCATGTTGAGAAATATTATGGAACAATGATTGTAGCTTCCTGTTATTTTTGTTGTTAGAGGTATAATTATATTTGTATGGGTCTCTTCTTTTGGGTTTGTTGTTAGAATATTAGTTTCTTGCTTTTTCTTGAATGTAGCATCCTTGTGTTGGAGTTTTCCTTCTATTATCCTCTGTGAAGCTGGATTCATGAAAAGATATTGTTTTATCGTGGAATATGTTGGTTTCTCCCTCTATGGTAATTGAGAGTTTTACTAAGTATAGTAGGCTTGGCTGGAATTTTGTTATTTGCTATTTGGCAATTTGCTATTAGGGTCTGTATGACATCTGCCCATTATCTTCTAGCTTTCATGGTCTCTGTTGAGAAGTCTGGTGTAATTCTGATAGGTTTGCATTTATATGTTACTTGACCTTTTTCCTTACCACTTTTAATATTCTTTCTTTGTACTGTGCATTTGGTGTTTTGATTATTATGTGAAGGGAGGAATTTCTTTTCTGATTCAGGCTCTTTGGTGTTCTGTAAGCTTCTTGTATGTTTGTAATCATCTCTTTCTTTAGGTTAGGAAGGTTTTCTTCTATAATTTTGTTGAGGACGTTTGCAGGCCCTTTGAATTGGGATTCTTCACACTCTTCTATATCTACTACTCTTAGGTTTGATCTTTTCAATTTCTTTTCATTCTGGATTTCTTAAATGTTTTCAGTTAGTAGCTTTTTTGTAGCATGAAATATTATAAAGAAAATCCACGGCAGGGCCGGCTAGGCACCAGCCTATGGTCTTGGTCTGTTTTCAGCCTGTCGCATAAGCTGAGACAGCATTTTTCCCATTAGCCAGAGTCTGTCTCACCAAGGGTGATTCTGCCTCTCCAGAGCTCAGCAATCACTCTCTTCATGCCACAGCTGATTGCTGCCATATCTGCCCCACACTCCCAAATTCCTGAGGCTTGCTGAGGTGCATAGCTGGTGTGCATTTCTTGCAAACCCACACTCTGTCACAGCTACCTCTCCCTGGAACCCATTTGAGTTGCTGCATGAAGGAAAACACCACACAATCTTAGTTTAGAATCAACAAATAACACAATCACAGGGCGAAGAACCTAGCATCCTAATTTTATAAACTATCCTATGTTAGAATTCTTCCAGTGGTAGATCCTAGTAGATCTGCCATTTGAACTAACAGCCTCCAGCTTCCTACATTGTGGTTGCCTTGCTCCCACCATCCAAAAGAAAATTCCATTCTCCTGTATTCCCTCTTCCTCCCCTGACCCACAAGTCCCACCTTCTTGCCCAGTGGTTGTTTTCTTGTCATCTTTATTAGCCAATCAATTAGGGAAATTTTTCACCATACTTTTTGTTTTTTGTATTTTCTTTGACTGCTGTGCCAATGTATCCTCTATGCCTGAAATTCTCTCTTCTATTTCTTGTATTCTGTCAGTGATGCTTGTGTCTGTCCCTCCTGATCTCTTTTCTAGGTTTTCCATCTCCAGGGTTGTCTCCCATTGTTTTCTTTAATGTTTCTATTTCCACTTTTAGATTCTGGGTGGTTTTGTTCAATTTCTTCACCTGTTTATTGTGTTTTCCTGTATTTCTTTTAAGAGATTTATTTATTTCCTCTTTAAGGGCTTCTACTTGTTTACCTGTGTTCTCCTGTGTGGGGTGGTGACCTGTGCACAGTCTGGTCCATGGTCAAGCTCTGGCTTTGAACCCTGGAGACCCAGGAGGTGTTCGGCCATGCCCCTTGGGCCCCTGGCTCCTGTCACAGTTACAGCCTTCCATGGTCCCTCCCAAACCCCTATAGAGACATGTGTGGCCATCAGTCTGTAGGAACAGCATCAAGCCTTCCCACCTGCAAATAAAGTTTCCCCAAGCTCTCAGACCCTGACGCACCCCAAAACTGAATATAAGAATCCTATACAGATTCAAGGTATATGAGAACTACTCCATCATCTGAGAGCTCCTGTCATAAGAGCTTCTGTAAAACTTGGGGAAAGGTCTGCTCTCCTGAAGCATGGCACCACACTCCTCACTGGCAAGTCCAATTTTCATTGGCCCAGCCCAGCCCGACTCAGCACAGGGCAACTTGGAGTAACAGAGATGGCATGACAAAGACAGAGGTGGAGCCAACTGCAACAGCAAAAGCAGTGGAATTGAATTCCTCTCCCTACTCACACTCGCTCCCCTTTGCTGGAACTCTCACATCCGGCCAGGCCAGAGATTTCTGTGGAAAGCCTCTGGTACAGAGGCCCATACTCCTGTATTTCTTTAAAGGGGTTATTTATGTCCTTCTTAATGTCCTCTATCATATTCATGAAATGGGATTTTATGTCTGAATCTTACTTTTCAGGTGTCTTGAGGTGCCTAGGACTTGCAATGGTGGGAAGACTGAATTCTAATGTAGTGTCGAGTTGCATTGGTTTCTGTTGCTTATGGTCTTGTGCTTGCCTCTTGCCATCTAGTTGTCTCTAGTGCTAACTGACCTTGCTGTCTCTGACTGGTTTCTGTCCCCCCTGTGACCCTGGTTGTGTCAGAACTCCTCAGAGTCCAACTGTCTCTGGGATCCTGGGATCCTGATATCCTGTTGTGTAAGAGCCCCTTGGAGTCAGCCTTTCTCTGGATGTTGCAGGAGTGAGTGGGGAGCCAGTGCCCCAAGTTGCACTTCAGGCACAAGTGCAAACAGGAAGGAACCTGTGTCTCTGGCTGGGTGGGGGTTCCAGCATCCCTGGATCCCAGGGGCCTAGTTACTCCAGGTGTTGGAGCAGAAGTTATGGCCTCACCTGTGATCCTGGGTATGTCAGAGTTCCATTGATCCTGAGTATGTTAGATCTCCTGGGAGTTTAGCTTCCTCTTTGATACTGGGAGTAGCAGAGCTTCTGGGATTTGGGCTTCCTCTGAGTGTTGTAGAAGTGGGTGGGGAGCCAGTGCACCAAGTCCAATAACACTCTTGGGTTAGTTTCCCTTGCAATGTTTGCTGGTATTCACAGATCTTTGCTGTCATGACTCTGTATAAAGAAAAGTGCCAAAGAACTTCTTGTGGCATTCTGACTGTTTCTTGCTGCTTGTGTGGATTTGTGCTAAGACAGGAGTCCTTTCTGGAGCTGCGGTACTGATTTCTATTTAATGTTTTGGGCTTGGCTGCTGATATCCTGATGAAGAAGAACAGCATCACCCCAAAGAACTGCTTCGAAAGAGGTACACATTCCCTTTTGTCCTATTAACCAACTTTTATTCCCTACCTTTCGTCGATGGGTTAGAAAGAAGATTGATGCATTTAAAAACCCTTAATAAAATAAATTTTGAAAAATCTAAGTGGTGGGGTCCAACCTGGTTTAGGCATGACAAGTAACTCTGCTTCTATATAGTAGAGTAAAAGACTGGTTTTGATGTTCTGAAAATGGTATTTAAGGAAGTTAGCAAAGTAGCAGCTATGGCTAATGGGTGGTCTCCTGCCTTGCTTCCAAAGGAGATTTTCTGGGTTTTCTTCATAATCTTCATGTAGACTGTTTTGAAACAGATTGAGAGGAAAGCTGAATATTCAGGATATTAACACAATTCTTTTGTGTTAGAGAAGATTGCAGGGTTGGCTCTGCACTTAAAGAGTGTGTGAATAGAGGTTGAAGTGCTTAGAAAACAATAAGAGCCAATGGGAGAAGAACAACAGTGTTCAAGATTGGTGCAGAGTCTGGGAAATTACTGCATAGTGAAAGAGGAAAGCAAACTAAACTGGAAAGCAAAGTGCCACCCCTGCCTGCTCCACCCACTTTCACCGCCAGGTGCCCGAGCACAGAGTGAGACATGGGTCCAGTAACAGCAGGAGGAGCTATAGGGACAAGAAGTTGGTGCTCAGACAAGTACACGACCAGAGGATTCACTTGGAATTACACAGGAACCTTCATCCTTCCAGCCTTTGTGCAGCATATGCCTGCTAATGATGGTAATCATGCGTATAATAAGTTGACATGGCATCCAATAGAAATGCTAGATCGAAGGCATTTTAAAGAGTCTGTGGTATTATATGGCTTGCATTCTCTGTGCATTGAAGAAATGATAAATAACTGGGTTACACAGCCTAGAGTTATTCCCTAAGATTGGAAGGGAATGATGTTAGCTAAGCTAGAAGCTGGACAGCAATTAAATTGTTTATTGTGGTGGAGGCAAAATTCCATGAAAATAGAAAAGTGGAATAGAACAAGGGGAATAAATGTTACTAAAGACCAACTGCTTGGTGAAAGGTGTTATGCTGACCTATGGGAACAAACTCAATCTGATGATATTGTAATAGAACAATGTTATGTTGAGTCTTTAAGAGCTTGGGATATAGCCGGGCGGTGGTGGTGCATGCCTTTAATCCCAGCACTTGGGAGGCAGAGGCAGGCGTATTTCTGAGTTCGAGTCCAGCCTGGTCTACAGAGTGAGTTCCAGGACAGCCAGGGCTATACAGAGAAACCCAGTCTCAAAAAAAAAATAAGGAGCTTAGGATATGATTGAGGAGCCAGGAGATTGGGGGGGGGGGTTAAGGTAGGCAGGATCCACCTCATTAACTAAGGTAATGCAGACTCTTGTAGAATACTTTACAGACTTCATACAGAGACTGAGTTCAGCAGTAAATAGAGCCATATCAGACCCTGAAACCAAACAATCGTTGACAGAAATCTTGGCCTTTAAAAATGTGAATACTGGCCGGGCGTGGTGGCGCACGCCTGTAATCCCAGCACTTGGGAGGCAGAGGTAGGTGGATTTCTGAGTTCAAGGCCAGCCTGGTCTACAGAGTGAGTTCCAGGACAACCAGGACTACACAGAAAAACCCTGTCTCTAAAAACCAAAAAAAAAAAAATGTGAATACTGAATATAAGAGAGCACTCAGACCATTGAAAACACAAGGAATCCCAATAGTCAAATACATAAGAGAGTCAACTGTTATTGCATTTCAGGAGCATTAGTATAGGGAAAGTCAGGAACTAATATTATAGGGAAAGTCATAGCTAGAAGTCTCAGGAATCAAAATGTCCAATGCTTTCAGTGTGGTGAATTTGGCCCTTTCCCAGGAATTTGTAAGGCTGGAAGATTCAAAGCACAGAATAGCAGGTACATTGACTCTGAGAAATATGGTATTAGTAAAAGAGAACAATCAGATTTTTACTACAATGAAACACAAAGATTTCAAGGATATTTTAGCCAGTGTAGAAAGAGCAAACATTGGTCAAAGGATTGTAGATCCAAGAGAGATATATTAGGTAACCTCCTGTCATTGGGAAATGGACAGAAAGGTATAGCAGTTCAAGACCCTGCAGCAAACAATACAAAAAATAGAAGATAACAAGCAGGCAAGAAAATTGAAACTAAGTATTTTTGGTCTTATACATGTTATAGAAGGAAGTGCAGCTTTGGAGCTGGCCACAGATATGCCTCTTACACTATCACCAGAAGTTGAATGTTATAAGTTAACGACTGTTGCTTATGGTCCTTTATCCTAAGGAACAGTAGGAATAATCTTGGGAAGTAGTAGATAAACTTCTCAAGGATTTATTGTGTGTCTAGGTATAGTAGATGGGGATATCAAGGAAGAAATTAAAATCATGGAATATGTGAAAAGATGCAAATTAATGCAGGGGATAGAAGTACTCAGCTAATGGTGTTTTCTTACATCAAGGGCAAGGCTGCTCCAGTAGAAAGAACAAGGGATTTGGGTAGTACTGGAAAACATGTGTTCTGGCAAAAAGTAGTTAAGGATAAGAGACCCAAATTAATGGTACAAATGGCATACCAACAGCCTTGCCCCCAAATTAGTTATCGAACAGACCATCATAACAAGAGCAGTGACCCATAACAACAGAAACATTGCAGACACTTGAACAAACGGTACAAGAGCAGCTGGAGGCTCAACATATACAAGAGTCTATCAGATCATAAAATTCCCATGTTTGCTGTGAAAGCAAAGAAAAGAGAAGAGAAGAGAAGAGAAGAGAAGAGAAGAGAAGAGAAGAGAAGAGAAAAAAGAAGGAAGGAAGGAAATAAGGAAGGAAGAAAGGAAGGAAGGAAGGAAAGAAGGAAGGAAGGAAGAAATCAAGTAAATGGAGAACAATTATGAACTTTAAACTTCCACAGGGAATGTTAAATAGTCCAACTTTATGTCAATATTTTGTGTAACAACCACTAGAAATTATTCATAAGCAATTTCCTCAATCTATTATTTATCATCATATGGACAACATTTTGTTGGCTGATTCTGGTGAAGATGTTTCAGAGACTATGGTTAAGATAGCACAAAGAATTCTGTCGCGCTGGTTAATACATGTTGCTCCAGAAAAAAAATACAAAGAGGAAATTCACTTAATTGTTTGGGTTAGAAAATCAGTCAACATAAAATTTGACCACAAAAGATTCAGATACATAGGGACCAATTGCTAACTCATAACAATTTTTAGTAACTGATGGGAGATATTAACTGGGTGAGTAATTGGATTAAGCACATGTAAGTTAAGTAATTTGTTTCAAACATTATAAGAAGATTCAAATTTAAACAGTCCAAAATGTCTAACAGATCAAGCAGAAAAATAGTTAACTCTTATAGAACAAAGACTGCAATATTCATATGTGGATCAAATTGATTCTAAACCTGATTGTATTTTGGTCATTTGCCTTCAACTCACTATGCAAAAGGAAGAGAGTATTATGGAATGGATATTCTTAGCTCATAAAGTAAAAAATTGAAGACATATATAGAAAATATCTCTAAATTAATTATAAAAGGTATAATAAGACTACGCCAATTGTCAGAAAGAGATGGAGACAAAATTGTAGTACCTCTTACAAATGCTGAGATTATGTTATAATAGGTGATCAATGAAGACTGGCAAAGAGCTTGTAGTAATTACTTGGGTGAAATTAATAGCAAATATATGAAAAGCAAACATATACAGTTTGTAAAAAGAACTAATTGGATCCTTCCACATATTGTAAAGAGAATACAAATTACAGAGGCACAAACATTCTATACTGATGCAAACAAGATGGGGATGGCAGGTCATTAATCAGACAAAATAAGCAAGGTGTTCAAAAGTCCATATACTTCACTTCAAAAGTCAGAATTATATGCAACCCTATGGTATTGTTAGATTTTCCTGAATCTCTTAATGTAATTGATGATTCTTTATATGCAGAGTTGTTTTGCATGTAGAGACTGCTGAATTTGTGCCTGATAACTCGGAATTAATGATGTCATTTATACAACTGAAACAGGCCATCAGAAGTAGAAATTATCCATTATATATACAGGTTTTCCATTATATATACAGGTCTAAGAAAGGTTTCCCATGTCCATTAACTCAAGGAAATTATGAGATTGATCAATTGCTAATAGGAAATGTGTTAGAAGCTGCAAAAGTCCATGAGAAAGAAAACATTAATGGGAAAGGTTTAAATAAAAAATGTTTGGGCTGGAGAGATGGCTCAGCAGTTAAGAGCACGCTGGCTGTTCTTCCATAGGTCCTGAGTTCAAATCTCAGCAACCACATGGTAGCTCACAACCATCTGTAATGGGACCTGGAACCCTCTTCTGGTGTGTCTGGTGTGTCTCTCTGAAGAGAGTAACACTGTACTTGCATATATAAAACAAAGAAAGGAAGAAAGAAAGAAAGAAAGAAAGAAAGGAAGGAAGGAAGGAAGGAAGGAAGGAAGGAAGGAAGAAAGAAAGAAAGAAAGAAAGAAAGAAAGAAAGAAAGAAAGAAAGAAAGAAAAGCTTTCTATCACATGGCAATAGGACAAAGAAATAATTTGAAAAATATCCTATGTGTTCTGTACACAAACAAATTCTGTTACCTGCTGATGGTAATCCTATGGTTATCAAAAGAAATGATGTCTGGCAGGTAGCTGTTTTTCATTTTGCAGAATTTGGAAAGCTATACCATTGACACATACTCAGGGTTTCCATGGGCAACTACTCTAAGTTCTGAAAGGCCAATTGGGTAATTACATAACTATTGGAAATAATGGGGATACCTGCACAAATTAAAACTGATAATTCTCCCAAATATATTCAACAAGATGAAGCAATTCTTAGCATTTTGTAATATAAAGCATACTACTAGAATACCACACAATCCCACAGGACAAGCAAATATAGAAATAGGTAATTGTACTTTAAAAGATGAGTATTAAACAAAAAAATTGTAAAACCCCTCAGGGACAGATTTAATAATGCTTTGTTTACTCTGCATTTTCTTAGTGTTGGTGAAAAAGGAACAGCAGGAGCTGAGAGACACTGAGTGTATTAGTTAAGGTTCTCTAGAGTCACAGAGCTTGTGGAATGTCTCTATATATTAAGAAAACGTATTGTATTGATTTACAGTTTTTATCCAACTAACCCAACCATGAGTGGCTGTGAATGGGAAGTCCAAGAATCTAGTAGTTGCTCAGTACCCTGAGGCTAGTTGTTTCAGCTGGTCTTCTGTATAAACTGGACCCTTGAAGAAGTAGATTCCAATAGATGTGCTGGCAAGTAAGTGCAAGCAGGGGAAGAGTAAGTCTTCCTTCTTCCAGTGTCCTTATGTAGGCCTCCAAGAGAAGGTGTGGCCCAGATTAAAGGTGTGTACATCTAAAAGTTGCTTTGTCCCAGGCTGACCTTGAACTCAGAGATCAGCTTGCCTCAGTTTCCTGAGGTATGTTCTATCTTGCCTGGACCTAAGAATCTCATGGATACTATGTCTCAAAATCTCCATGTTAAGGTCTAGGTCAGAAACTTGTCTTCCAGCCTCAAGATCTGGATCACAGATGTGCCCTCCATTTCTGGATTGTAGTTCATTCCAGATATAATCAAATTGACAACCAGGAATAGCCATCGCACTGGGTTATTAAAAAAAACTGAGGAACTGGTCCAACCACTGTGCTATAAAGATGTGTTGACATTGGAGTGGAAACTTAGAATAGTTTTAAGGTGGTAACACAGTTATACTTATGTATCTACAGGGAATAAATAAATATGGATACCCACAAAACTTATAAAGACTAGGTCTGACCAGGGAAAACCTCTTATCATCTGAGACATGAATGTTTGCACAAAACAAATAAATCAGGGTGATTCACTTTCACAGATTGTCTCAGTTACTGATTTCTCCAAAGTATGCTGAAAATCAACTACACCAGTTGATCAGTCACACAGACTGGATAATACATAGACTGAACAAACAACACAGAGACTGGACAACAAATGCTATAGATAGCTTTTTTCAGACTAGCCATTTCCCCCTTTGGTCCCAAACAGAATTCTTTGCCCCAATTCAGCAGGAAGAAATTATAAGACCATGTTCCAGACCTTAAGTTGAGGTGGATGATTTTGGTCATTTGATATGCCATGGTTGTTATCTACTAGGGTGGTATGTTGTTACTGGTTATGATCAGAGAGGAAATAATATAAAAATGATTAATGTATATTGATAGATGGCTAAGGTTGTTTTGTTTGAATTATTGTATACTGATAAGAATTTAAGGTTGTCTTGTTTGACTGTATTGGATATAAGCCATTTATTTGAAATGCCATGTAAAATTCTAGTTTATGGTTCTTATAATTATGTCTATTGTGCATATATTGTTAAAGTCAGATAAAAAGAAAAACTTTTAACCAGAAACAGAAAGGGGGATATGAAGTGGAAATTTCTGATTTCTTTGGAGACTCAGTTGTGTCATGTGATGTTTTTCTGGAAGATGTCTTAGGATTGGATGTTTTGCTGAAGCAGACACAAGAGAGGAAAGTGTATAAGTAGAACCCAACAGACAGTGCTGGCAATCTTGTATTAGTTGCATTAGTTCACTTTGCAACACTTTGCTGGTCTTCACAGATCTTCACTTGTCATGAGTGTGTAAAGAAAAATGTACCAAAGAACTTTTGGCTGCTTCTGTAGACGTGTGCCAATTTGGCAGAGCCTTGCAGTGACTTTTAGATCCAGCCACTGCTATTGACTCCTCTTTGTTGTCAATTGGACTGGACTGCCGCTACTGATTTGAATTGGATATTTTAGACTAAACTGCTAACATCCCAAGAAAAAAGCTTGGTATCATCCCAAAATACTACTTCTAAACAAGTTCACATCCCCCTTATACTATCAACCATCTTCTCCCCTACTTTTGGTCAGTAAGCTAAAAAGGAGCTTGAAGCATTGAAGAACTCGTTTTTAAAAAGTATTTATAAAGAAATATCTAAGCCAAAACTTACTGAGATGTTCTATTTTTGGACTGGGGACAGCAAGGCCAGGACAGAAAATGATGTCCCTGAAAGTTGCCTCAAAAGGGCAAACAGCAACTCCCAGCATTTGGTTCAATTATCCAGAGCTGGTTACCATATATATGTGCTCTTCTACATATCTGAGAGTAGGTTCAACTGGCCTGCAGGGAAACAGAATGAACACCCAAAAGTATATATTCTGATAGACACACACACACACACACACACACACACCAAACAAATAAAACAATTAATTTCTATCCTCTTCTAAGCATTGGCCTGTGTGTCAACTGAGAGTCACCAGGACTTGACACAAGCTACTGAGTCTCATTCCAATGTTTCTCGTGCTCTCCCTGAGTCTCAGCATGCAGGGTCTGCCTAGGGGAGCACATTGTATAGGAAGAGTCAGCAGGAAAAATGGCTCACTCCACAGCACATCTTTCCTTTGACATTCATGTGGCCAAAGTCAACAAGGTCCATGTGCCTTCAAGAACAGCAGTGATTGGCCAACACAACAGCTGTATAACATTATTTTACAGGGGAGTGATTGATAGAAGCCTACATGTCAGGTTATTATGAAGACAACAGCAGTGCATCTGAGAAACTACAGACCTGAACTTCATTGATTACATTTTGCAAATGTTTTGAAACAGGATCTCATAGGATTGAGGAAGTGTCCTCAGTCTTTCGATGTGGCTGAGCTGGCATAACCTCTTGATCCTTCTGTATTTACTGAGTTATGGGATTACATTTATGGACCACTACACACTGTTTTAAGACAAACACCAAAGTCTTATGATATGGCATGTGCCTACAATGCACGCAATCAGGCTGCTAAGGGAAGAGAATTACTAATTTAAGGGCAGCCTGAATGCACGGCATAATCCAAGTTAGAAGTGTGGAAATATTAAAAAAGTAGCTTCAACACATTCCTGCTCTTGTGTCTCTTTTCCGGTGACTTGACCAGCCATGTGCTGGTGGATAATGGCTGACTTGTTTTTATCTGATGGAGATTCTGACTCTGAACTACACAATCTCTCCACCCATCTCATTAGGTTCCCACTGGCAAGTCACTGTCATGACAATCCCGAGCTTCAAATGCCCCATAGCCTATGTGGAGCACCTCAAGCAAACCCAAGCTTGGCTGTTGTACCTTTCTCTTTTGAACTCAGATGAGCCACCAAGTGAAGGAAAATGCAATACAAACTTAGTTCAGAAACAATGGTAACTCAATCTTTGGGCACAACTGAAACCTAATCTTGTAAACCTTATTAAAATCCTTGCAGATCTGCCATGATATTGGAAAATTCTAGCAGCCATATCTTACCCCTCTGCTCTCCTCATTCCAAAGAGAACTAACACTCTCCTATTTCCTCTGTCCTTCCACCCAACCCAGAAGTCCTACCTACTTGCCAAGTGATTGGCTCCTTTATTGATTAGAGGATTGGTTCATAAGAGTATCACAAGGCCCATCCACAAGAAGAAGGAGTTGGAGAGATAAAGCAATGTTTTTTTAAAGATAACTCTAAAAGTTGGCTAGAATGTAAGTAATGAGTAGAGTGCCTAGCACACCCAAGGCAGTTGGTTCACCCAGGTTCTAAAAACAATGACAGTGTAGTAGGCACAGCACAACCTAGAGGTTGAGCAACACCAGGATTTCAGCCAGTCAACCAGGCTTAGCTGTTCTTACTGGTGTCAGATCTCATTACAATTAAAATGTTAGATGTGGGCTGGAGGGCTCGGTGGTTAGAGCACTTCCTGCTCTTGCAATTGTGGGTTCAGTTCCCAGGACCCACAGGGTAGTTCACAACTACAAGTAACTCTAGCTTCAGGCCTCCCTGGGCACAAGGTGCAGGGTGTACATACATGCATCCAAGCATAGCACTTGTATAATTAAAATAAATGAATTTCCAAACATTTTATTAAACATAAATAATCAAAAATGTTAGATGAAAATGTAAGTAGACATAAAATATATTCCATATGCAGAATTATATTAGGACAGTAAAAAAGAGTTCAAATCTGGGAGGAGTTGCCAACTTAAGTGATGCTATTTTTTTCTATTGCCTCTCCTTCAAATGCTCCAAGAAGAAACACATAAATAAATGTCAACGTGTCTCACAAACATCATGAAACATGTTTTGAAGAAGTTTTAAGTCCTTTAAAAAATCATACTTGACATATGATAAAAACAGACACAAGTAAAAGTATTTGTGCTAATAGTCACAAACAATATAAAGTATCTTGGCATGACTCTAACCAAACAAATGAAAGATCTGTATGACAAGAACATCAAGTCTTTGAAGAAAGAAATCAAACAAGACCTCAGAAGATGGAAAGATCTCCCAAGCTTGTGAATTGGCAGGATTAATATAGTAAAAATGACCATCATGCCAAAAGCAATATACAGATTCAATGCAATCCCCATCAAAATTCCAACTCAATTCTTCATAGAGTTAGAAAGAGCAATTTTCAAATTCATCTGGAATAACAACAAATTCAAGATAGTGAAAACTATTCTCAACAGTAAAAGAACTTCTGGGGGAATCAGTATCCCGGACCTCAAGCAGAACTACAGAGCAATAGTGTTAAGACTGCATTGTATTGGTACAGTGTCAGGCAGATAGATCGATGGAATAAAATTGACCAAATCTATGGTCACTTGATCTTTGACAAAGGAGATAAAGCCATCCAGTGGAAAAAAAGATAGCCTTTTCAACAAATGGTGCTGGTTCAACTGGAGGTCAGCATGCAGAAGAATGCAAATCGATCTATTATCTCCTTGTACTAAGCTCAACTCCAAGTGGATTGAGGACCTCCACATAAAAACAAACACACTGAAACTAATAGAAAAGAAACTGGGGAAGAACCTTGAGCACATAGGCACAGGGGAAATTTTCCTGAACAGAACTCCAATAGCTTATGCTCTAAGATCAAGAATTGACAAATGGGACATCATAAAATTACAAAGATTCTGAAAGGCAAAGGACACTGTCAATAGGACAAAACAGCAACCAAAAAATTGGGAAAATATCTTTACCAATCCTCTGACAGATACAAAGAACTCAAGAAGTTAGACACCAGAGAGCCAAATAACCCTATTTAAAAATGGGGTACAGAGCTAAAAGAATAATTTTCACCTGAGGAATATCGAATGACTGAGAAGCACCTAGGTTCAACATACTTAGGCATCAAGGAAATGTAAATCAAAACAACCCTGAGATTTCACCTCACACCAGTCAGAATGGCTAAGATCAAAAACTCAGAAGACAGCAGGTGCTGGTGAGAATGTGAAGAAAGAGGAACACTCTACTGCTGGTGAGGCTGCAAGCTGGTACAACCACTCTGGAAATCAGTTTGGTGGTTCCTCAGAAAACTGGGCATAAAACTACCAGAGGGCCCTATTATACCACTTCTGGGCATATACACAGAGGATTCTCCAACATGTAATAAGGACATATGCTTAACTATGTTCATAACAGCCCTATTTTTAATAGCCAGAAGGTGGAAAAGACCCAGATGTTCATCAATAGAGGAATTGATACATAGAATGTGGTATATTTACACAATGGAATGCTGCTCAGCTATTAAAAACAATGAATTCATGAAATTCTTAGGCAAATGGATGGAACTGGAAAATATCATCCTGAGTGAGGTAACCCAGTCACAAAAGAATACACATGGTATGCACTCACTGATAAGTGGATATTAGCACAGAAGCTTGGAATACCCAAGACACATTTCACATATCAAATGATGTCCAAGGAAAAATGAAGTATGGATACTCTGATACAAAGTACCAGAAGGAGAAACAAAATACCCACAGAATGATATACAGAGACAAAATGTGGAGCAGAGTCTGAGGGAAAGATCATCCAGAGACTACCCTACCTAGGGATCCATCCCATATACAAAACCCAGACACTATTATCAATGCCCACAAGTGCTTGCTGACCGGAGGCAGATATAGATGTCACCTGGGAGACCCTGATAGTGCATGACAAATACAGAGGGGGCCACTATCAGCCAGCCATTGAACTGAGCACTGGGTCCCCAATAGAGGAGTTAAAGAAAGGACCCCAGGAGCTGAAGGAGTTTGCAACACTATAGGAAGAACAACTATGTATGTATGTATGTATGTATGTATGTATGTATGTGTGTGTGTATGGCTCCTGAGATATGACATGCAAGATTAACCTCTGACCTTTATCCACACATTCACAAACATACCAAGCATCTGAACATGGAGCAGGAAAAACAGACAGACAAACAAAAAATGAGGACTTGACATGCACACAAAATAAGTTCATAGTGCATATGAATGTCTGTAGAATGCAGTTCAGTGGATGAACTCTATCATAGCATGTGCTGAGTTCCATCTTGAGAATCCCCAAAACAAACAACACAAAACCAATTTCCATCATTTGGTAAATCCACCTATGCACCTGGTGAATGACAGTGCCCTGAGAAACAAGAACCAACGTGTTTTGTGACTAAGCCTTCCAAAGTCCTGCTGCTGAATTGTGCAAGACTCTAAAATATGGTCAGGAACAAGCTCAGTCGAAGTATTCTCATGGAACAAAAAAAGCACATCCCTGGACCAGTTTTTGTAAAGCCCCTTTTAGATCCCTGTTCCTCAAGCTGTAGATAAAAGGATTCAGCATGGGGGTCACCACTGTGTACAGCACAGTGGCTGCTGTGTCTTTCTCAGATGAGTGGGCAGATGAGGGGTTGAAATACACAGCGATGATGGTGCCATAGAAGAGGCAGACCACAGCCAGGTGGGAGCCACAGGTGGAGAAGGCTTTCCATCCTCCCCTAGGGGATGAGACCCTCAGGACTGCACAGGTGATGTGCATGTAGGAGATCAGGATGCAGACAAATGGGGTGACCATCATCACAGTCCCCTCTGTAAGTATCATCAGCTCATTGAGATGTGTGTCAGAGCAGGAGAGTTTCAGAAGTGGAGTCACATCACAGAAGAAGTGGGGGATGATGTTGTCCCTACAAAAGGAGAGTCTAGCTATGAGAAGAGTAGGTAAAAGGATATTCAGATTGGCAGTGAACCATGATCCAGCCACCATCAGGACACAGAGCTTATGGGTTATCTTTATTGTGTAGTGTAAAGGGTGGCATATGGCCACATATCTGTCATAGGCCATCACAGCCAGCAGGAAATTGTCCATGTCCACAAACATGAAAAGGAAATACATCTGTGTGAGACACACAGAGAAGGAAATGGTCTGAATCCCGAGTATGTGGTTGGCCAGTACCTTGGGTACAGTGGTGGAGGAGAAGCAGACATCCACAAAGGACAGGTTGCTGAGGAAGAAGTACATGGGGGTGTGCAGGCGGGAGTCTGTGCTGATGGCCAGGATGATGAGCAGGTTTCCCAGGACAGTGGCCAGGTACATGATGAGGAAGAGCAGGAAGAGGAGCTGCTGCTGCTGGGGCTGCCTGGAGAGTCCCAGGAGAAGGAACTCAGAGACACTCGACTGGTTGGTGCCTCTCATTGAACTATAACCAGGCAAAGATGATTAAATCCTGTACTTGGGGATACTAGTGAAGACTGGATGATTAAAAGAACAGAGAAATAGGTCAGAGGAGCTAGTGCAAGTGTGTTGTGCCCCTTGCAGTGGCTTCACTTCTTTGTTAGCTCAGTGACACAGCTTGCTCATGGATTGTGTACAGCATCACAAGAAGACACAGGACAGGGTATGACAGCTCCTGTGGTTTACTGGTCAGCCATGTGTGCTTTTTGTTCTTTGAAGCAGTGTCTCCTGTGTTATGTAAGGTCATCTAGAATTCTCCTGATTCTGCCTGGCAAGTTCACTGGGAGGTGACCATAATGCCTAACCGTCTACTGCATTTCAAAAGGGTGGTTTTTAAGAATTACAGACTGAAGAATTGTAGGAGAGTTAGGTGGGAGGGTGCAGTGGCCCATGCCTGGAACACCAGTGTGCAGAAGGCAGACATGCAGGATCAGAGTTCAAGGTCATCAGCTGCAGAGCCAGTCTGAGAGCAGTCTAAGCCACATCTGGCTTCTTATAAATGCCTATCAATGGATTAATGGGTAAATAAAGTACTGTTTATATATATAATATATATATATATTATATATAGCAGTGTTTTATTTAAATATATAAAAAACTAGATCACCTGAAGGTGATATAATGGAACAGATATAGAGAATAGATGGAACAATTTTAAGGTAGTAAGTGAAATATGTTAGACTCAGAAATGAAACCTACATTTCTTTTCGTTTGTTTGTTTCCCTGTAGGTGGGGTTTTGTTCTACAGTTCTGGCTGTCCTGAAACTGGCTCTATAGACCAGGCTTGCCTTAAACTAACAGAGATCCACTTTGGCTCTGCCTGCCAAGTGCTAACATTAAAAGTGTGTGTAGCCACCACAAACCAGCTACACTTCTTTTTAAATGGAGAGATCTGGGTTAAAAACAAAAAATAAATAAATAAATAAATAAATAAATAAATAAATAAAGCCAAGTGTGGTAATGCATACTTTTTTTTTCTTACTTTTAACTTTTATTTAAGAATTTTATACAATATATATATATATATTTTTTTAGTTATTTTTATTTTCTATATTCTATGTTTACATTTCAAAGGCTTTCCCCTTTCCCAGTTCCCACCCACCATAGTTCCCATAGTTCTTCTCCCCCCCTACTATTCCCCAATCATTCCCCCTCCCCCCTCGGTTTCTTTACTAAACTGGATGCAATCTTTACATGCCCAGGGTCCTCTCCTTTCTTCTTCTTGGGAATCATTTGACTTGCTATTTGTGTCTTGAATATTTAGTGCTTCTGGGCTCATTAATATCCACTTATCAGTGATTGCATTTCATGTGCATTCTTTTGTGATTGGGTTAGCTCACTCAGGATGATATTTTCCAGGTCTAACCATTTACCTACAAATTGCATGAATTCATTATTTTTAATTGCTGAGTAGTATTCCATTGTATAAATATACCACATTTCCTGTATCCATTCCTCCTTTGAGGGATATTTGGGCTCCTTCCAACTTCTGGCTATTATAAACAAGGCTGCTATAAACATAGTGGAGCATGTGTCTTTATTGCATGTAGGGGAATCCTCTGGGTATATGCCCAGGAGTGGTATGCCAGGGTCCTCTGGAAGTGCCATGCCCAATTTTCTGAGGAACCGCCAAACTGATTTCCAGAGTGGTTTTACCATTTTGCAATCCCACCAACAGTGGAGGAGTGTTCCTCTTTCTCCACATCCTCGCCAGCACTTGTTGTCTCTTGAGTTTTTAATCTTAGCCATTCTGACTGGTGTGAGGTGGAATCTCAGGGTTGTTTTGATTTGGTAATGCATACTTTTAATCCCAGTACACCAGAGGCAGAGGCAAGCAGATTTTTGTAAATCTGCAGAGGCTAGTCTTGTCTGCATAGAGTCTAGTACAGCCAGAGTTACATGGAGAAACACTATATTTTTAAATTAATTAATTGTATTACTTTTAATAATTAATGCATACTATTTTTTTAAAAAGACATTAAAGTAGAAGGGGACCTGCTTCAAGTGACAGGGAGACTGGATGGGATGTAAAAAAAATAGTAAAAGATAAAATTATTTGCTTGTGATCAAGTACATTTTTGACATGTATAAAATGCCTTCATGAAACTATTGTTTTGTACAAGTAATCTATATTAACAATAAAAAATAAATATCAGCCGGGCATGGTGGCGCACGCCTTTAATCCCAGCACTTGGGAGGCAGAGGCAGGTGGATTTCTGAGTTCGAGGCCAGCCTGGTCTAGAGTGAGTTCCAGGACAGCCAGGGCTACACAGAGAAACCCTGTCTCCAAAAAACAAAACAAAAAAACAAAAAAAAAAATATCATCCTAAGTGAGTTAACCCTATCACAAAAGAATACACATGAAATGCAATCACTAATAAGTGGATATTAATGAGCCCAGAATCTCTGAATACTCAAGGCAAAATTAGCAAATCAAAAGATTCCCAGGAAGAAGGAATGAGAGGACACTGGTCCAGAAAAGACTGGTTCCAGTCCTGCAGGAGAGTACCAGAACAGAGAAAGGGTTGGGGGGGGTGATTGGGGAATGTGCAGGGAGGGGGAGGACTTATGGGACACATGGTGAGGGGGGGGACTGGGAAAGGGGAAAGCCTTTGGAATGTAAACAAAGAATATAGAAAATAAAATTTAAAAAATAAAATAAAATACTAAGGATAAAAAAAATAAAAAGGTAAAAAGAAAAAAATAAAACCACAAAAAATATACCCACACACACAGAGTGATTGCCATAGATGTCCAGTACTCCGGACCCTCAGCAACACTGCTATGTCACTTTAGAGAAAATATGAGCTCTCCATCTTCTATACTCTGAACCAATAGCACTTTACTGACCTGTTTGCTCTGCCTTACCCAAATTGGCCTCATCCAAAACCACTTCCAGGATAATAATAATATGTTGTGCTCTCTTCCTCTGTCTACAGAGCTCACCTACAAGACCTAAGCTAGAACTTCTTGACTATGTGCACTGAGCTGTACTTAGAGTTAAACCAGATGATGATAACATAAGGACAGAAAATTGGCCAAACTGGTCTACCCACAGTCAGATTCCAGAACCTGACAAGACCAAGGCTGGTTACAGTTGGTGATTTACAAGGAATGGCCAGTGGCCTCAGGACTGTTTTCATGGCTCCACTTAAAATAAAGGGACGTCCCTAGAAGGCTTCTCCTCCGATATGCAGTTAGTTACTGGTGAAGTCCTACTGACCTGAGTTTAGAGCAGATGGCCATTCTCAATGTCACCAGAAGAGTTAGGAGGGGACTTGTCATTGGTGTTGTCACTGTATGTGGGATCTCAGGCAGGAGCTCAGCCCTTAGAATGAAGACATCTGGGAGAGCCACAGGACAAGCTCTTCAGAGGGCTTCCATGGCCACTAGGGCCATCGTCCCTGAGAGCCTCATTAGACACTAGCAGAGTGCAATTTGTCCTTTCTCCTTCTTGGGCTCTTTGGGTCCCAACACTGGTAATAACAACTGTCACCCGAGTTATGCAGTTTCTGTCTTAGGACATAATAACATTGAAAATGGTGGAATATTGAGGGTAGCCACAGGCAATAGCCTTCTGCTACAGGAAAATTCAGAATCCAGCATTTTCTCCTTTACCTCTCCCCAGTCCAAGTTAATGTAATTGTTGAGAAATCTGACACCATATAAGAAGGAAGAAACTGACCTTCAAGAGTTAGTAATGTGGCTCAGTTAAAGGCTCTGACAACCAAGTATGAGGACTTCAGCTGATGCCCAAGAACCACACAGTCAAAGCAAGTTCTGCAAGTTTTCTCTGGCATCTATAAGTGTACCATAACCTATTTGTGCATGCACACACAGAGAGGCCAGGTGCTCTGAATGAGAATGGCCCCTATAGCCTTATAATTGAATATTTGGATCCTAGTTGGTGAACTGTTTTGGGAAAGATTTAGAGGTGTGACCTTTATGAAGGAAGTGGGTCATGTGGGAGGGATGTAGAGAAGAGAAATGGGAAAGGGAGGGAGGAAGAGAGGGAGGATGTGGAAGGTGCTGGTGAGGTTTTATGTTTCAAAAGCCCACATTAGCCAAGTTGTCATTGGGAGTCATGCCTGGGCACGTAGTCCTACAGAAGCTAAAGTCTGTGTTGACATCCAGGGCCTGTGTTACCACCAAAGGCCACAGGGATGTCTAAGGCCTGGAACCAGGTTGGTGTCCATGGGCTGTGCTGCCTCCTGAGACCATAGTGATATCAGTGGTCTGGGCTGCCTTGAGGGCCTTGTCTGGGTCCCTGGGCCTACGGCAGCCAGGAGCAGTGTTCATGGTCTGTGTTGTCACCAGAAGCCATGTGGAAGCCCATGGTCCATGCTTCCACTCACTGTAAAGAAGAAGGAAGCTACTTCTTCAGCTCTATCAATGATTGCAGCTGCAGAGTTGAGAAAGAGGGACACAGAAGGCTTCTGTGGCAACCCCAATTCCCACACACCCCAAAAAGTAGCAGCCTGACCAGGAAACCATCAAAGAGAACTCTTAAAAGTGATAAAGACACCCTTCCAACCAGTGCCTTCTGCCAAGACAGATCACCAGCTTGTCTGCTCCTCTGATGACACCACAATCTCAAGGCCTCCAGGAGGTATGCTGTACCGGGGCAAATGGTAAGGAACTTTCCCTAACAGTCACAACTGCTGTGAATCCCAAGGAGGCCAGTGATCTTGGGACCCATTACCCCCAAAGCCCTGCTCCCTGAATTCTACTCCTTTTCCTGCCAGCGCCTTCCCACTGCAAGCCCTGGATACACCAACACACCTGAAAATCAGGAAGCTGACCTAAAATCCTGTCTCATATGATAATACAGTCCTTTAAGGAGGATATAAATAGCTTCCGGTTTCCATCTGTGCCCTGAGCTGATCCTGTTCCACAGCTATCCACACCCCAGTCCCACCCAGAAAGCACAGGTCTTCCAGGAGTGTTGACACACCAAAGATCACAGGTGAGATGACCACTGCTGCCCAAATACCTGGCCCAAATGGGACCTACCCAGAGCCCACAGGACCCAGGAACTGCAGAACAGCCTGGGACAAGATCCTTCTGGTTTTCATCTGTGCCCAGGATCTGATCCTGTGCCACAGATATCCCACCACAATCCTGACTGGAAAGAGCAGGTCTCCCAAGAGTACTGACACACACAAGATCAGAGGTGTCCCAGGAGTGCTGACACACCTAATACCACAGGCTCACAGGCTCACAGGAGGGACAAGCTACAGTCAGAAATAGTAAAACCATCTAACACTAGAGATAACTAAATGTCAAGAGGCAAGCCCAAGAATATAAGCAACAGAACATAAGCAAATTCAGTTCTATTTAAGGGAAGTCCAATGAGAGTTTGACCTCCACTGAGTATGTAGATAAAACAAATTAGACTACACTGGGGAAAGCTAGTTTTTAATTTTCTTTGTGGTGGAGGTCACAAGGGTGGGTGGCACACATGGAAGGACTAGGAAATGAGCGTGATCAGGGTGCATGACATGAAATTCCCAAAGAATCAATAAAAGTATTGTGGGTTTTTTTTAATTTATTAGGTCCAGTCACTTGCTCTCTGCCTCCATCTTGTGGATCAAATGTAGGCTCTCAGCAACTGCTCCAGTGCTATGCCTACCCACCTCCAGCCATGCTTCCCATCATGGGCTCAACCTCTGAAACTGTACACAAGCTCCCCGTTAAATGCTCTTTTTTACAAGTTTTCTTGGTAATGGTGTCTCCACATGGCAATAGAAAAGAAACTAAGATACATAGAGTATAATTTTTAAAGTTTTTAAAAAAAGAAAGCCAGAAATAATGGAGAACACCTTTAATCCCAGAACTTGAGAGGTAGAAACAGGTAGCTCTCTATGAACTCCAGGACAGCTTGGTCTGCAGACTGAGTCTGTGGCCAGCCAAGAATACCCAGTAAGTCCTTGTCCCAAAAAGAATAAAAATAAAGCAAGAGAGTTAATAACCTGTAGAGTAGAGTTTCAGAACCATATGAACTCCCTATCCACTGTGGTTTGAAGTATAACTAGGGAAATAACTGATCACCTAAGAATCATACAACTTCAGCCTCCATTGAGTGAGGAACTGCCAGTCACCTCAAAGGGTTGGGACACACGGGCAATGGAAACAATTGATGTGAAATATCTCTCACTCTTGACCTCACCGAAGGCCTTGTATGCCAGGCAGAGGCTATGGATTGTATCATCTTTTCACCCTTCATTCTGATCAGTCATCCATACCCTGGGAAGATATCACCTGGAGAGTGAGCCACACATGTACCTTCATAGGTCAACAGTCCCTTTTATAAGGTGACACGGACAAGTCTTCTGGTTTTTAATTTTAAAGAGAATGAAAAATGAAAGCTATTAATGGATCTATTTACACACTGGTATAACATTGACCCTAATAAGTAAAAGACAACTCTTGAGTTTCATGGAAAACCCTATTCAAGAATTTTGCCCTGGGCTGGAAAGATTGCTCAGTGGTTAAGAACACTGACAGCTCTTCCAGAGGTCCTGAGTTCCCAGCAACTACATGGTGGCTCAGAACCATCTGTAATGGGGTCTGATGCCCTCATCTGGTGTGTCTGAAGACAACTACAGTGTACTCATATACATAAAACAAATAAATAATTCCACTTTTTTTTAAAAAAAGACTTTTTCTCCAGGCTGGAGAGATGGCTGAGCAGTTAAGAATATTTTCTGCTCTTTCATAGTCTGGGATTCGATTGCTAAAACCCACACAGTGACTCACAATCATCTCTACTCAAGTTCCAGGGGATCTAATGTCCTCTTCTGATTTTTGCACTCAAAAAGCTTGTATACATGCAGTACAATCCTACACATAAAACTTTTCAATTAAAAATATGTGGTATGGTGGCACATCCCTCTAAGTGCAACACTTGGGAGAGAGAGGCAGGAAAATAAGAAGTTCAAAGCCCCAGCCTTAGCTACACACTGGGGCCACTCTTACCCATGTGGGACCCTCTCTTCATACACACACACACACACACACACACACATACACACACACACACACACACACTTTATCATATATACTTGCTTTAAAGAAAAGGTTTTATTGTAAGAAGGTATTCATAAAGCACTTGGTCTTATGAATTTATGAAGTTCCCTTTCCTGGATTAGTACCATTAACTGTCTATTAAAACACAAACACACATACACACATAAAAGCATACTCTGAGTCACAAGTGTCACCTGTAACTTCAAAGTCATGCCTTTTGGAAAGTTAAGGTTAGAATACAACTGTCCCAAACAGATTTATGCTTTGAAGGCTTCTCTCTAGTTAGCATTATCACTTTGGGGAAACTGAAAACTTTGGGGAAGCTGTGTTCTTCAAGGCTGTATACTGACTCTAGCTTCTTAGTCTCTGTCCTGTCTGTCACTCTTTTCGCATTCTTCCACCAACATGCTCTACACAAGCAGATCGGGCCAGGAAACCCATGCTTTTTTCTCCAAAAGTGTGAGCCAAAATTAAACTCTTCCACTCTTCTCACTGGACAGAAACAGTCCTTCTGTGGACCAGTGTTTGTGGAGGCTCTTTTAGGTCCCTGTTCCTCAGGCTATAGATTAAAGGGTTCAGGTATACATAAAAGGGTTCACACATGTGCCGTGTGTAAAGCACAGTGCCTGCCCTGTCCTTCTTAGATGAATGGGCAGGTGAGGGGTTGAAATACACAGCAATGAAGGTGCCATGGAAGAGGCAGACCACAGCCAGGTGGGAGCCACAGGTGGAGAAGGCTTTCCACGACCCCCTGGGAGATGAACTCTCAGGACAAATGATGTGGATATAGAAGATCAGAATGCAGACAAATGGGATGACCATGACCACAGATTCCCCCTGTAAAAATCATCAGCTCATCGAAATGTGTATCTGACCAGAAGAGTTTCAGGAAGAGAGTCACACTGCAGAAAAAGTGGGAGATGTTGTTCTCACAGAAGAGTAGTCAAGTTATGAGCAGAATGTGTAATAGGACATTCAGATTGGCAGTGACTTGTGATCCAGCCACCATCAGAACACAGAGCTTATGGGTCATCTTCACTGTGTAGTATAAAGGGTGGCATATGGCCACATATTATTCATAGGCCATTACAACTAGCAGGAAATTGCCCATGTCTAAAAACATAAAAAGAAAATAAATCTGTTTGAGACACCCAGAGAAGGAAATGGCCTGACCCCAAGCATGTGGTTGGCCAGTACCTTAGGGACAGTGGTGGAGATGAAGCAGACATCCACAAAGGACAGGTGCTAAGGGGGTGTGCAGGCGGGAGTCTGTGCTGATGGACAGGATGATGAGCAGGTTTCCCAGGACAGTGGCCAGGTACATGATAAGGAAGAGCAGGAAGAGAAGCTGCTGCTGCTGCTGCTGCTGCTGCTGCTGCTGCTGCTGCTGCTGCTGGGGCTGCCTGGAGAGTCCCAGGAGGAGGAACTCAGAGACACTCGACTGGTCGATGCTGCTCATGAACCTGAGCCCACTGAGGCGAATAGAAGACAGTAAATTCAAAGCTTTTTTTTTTTTTGCGTTCATGTTCCTATCCGTGGTTATAACCAGAAGGTTCTTTTACAGTTTGCAAGTTCTGTGAGTTTTAAAACACTATGCATATAAACGTGTTTAGCACAAAACAAGAATGTTTCCCGCAATACAAAAGAGGTTCTGATTGAGATTAGGAAGTTCTTTTTCATATATCTTTACTCTGCAACATTGAATTTCTTTACTATGTTGAATTTTCACATGCATTTATCAGAGAAAACTGTACAGTGCGTTTTAGGTGGAAGAAAAGTATTTAAACATAGACACAATACAAAACACACTACAATGAGAATGCGTTCATTTTCCTATCAGAATTTATAACCCAAAGATTGGTTCTTTTACAGTTTGCAAGTTCTGAGAGTTTTAAAACACTATGCATTTAAATGTGTTGTTTAGCTCAAAACCAGAATGTTTTGAGCAAGACACAACAGGTACTAAATGCAATTAGGAAGTTCTTTTTCATACATGATTGTCTTTACTCTGCAACATTGTCTTTCTTTTTTTTTTGATTTTTTTATTGGATATATTCTATATTTACAATTCATTTCCCTTTTTCTGTTTCCCCACCCCCAAGGGTCCCACATGCCCTTTTCCCTCCCCCTGCTCCCTCATCCACTCCCTCCCGCCTCACTGTTCTTGTACTCCCCCACAATGATGCTTTGGTCCATTCTAGCTCCAGTGTCCACTCTTTTCTTCTTGTCAGACCTCACTTGGTATGTGATTTATGTCTTTGGTGTTCCAAGATTCTAGGCTAATATCCAGTTATCAGTGACTGCATACCATGGGTATTCTTTTGAGACTGGGTAACCTCACTTAGTATGACGTTCTCCAGCTCCATCCATTTCTCTAAGAATTTCATGAATTCATTGTTTCTAGTGGCTGAATAGTACTCCATTGTCTATATATACCACATTTTTTGTATCCATTCCTCTGTTGAGGGACATCTGGGTTCTTTCCAGCTTCTGGCTATTATATATAAGGCTGCTATGAACATAGTGGAGCATGTATCCTTATTGCATGCTGGGGAATCTTCTGGGTATATTCCCAGGAGTGGTATGGCTGGGTCCCCTGGAACTATCACGTCCAGTTTTCTGAGGAACCACCAGACTGATTTCCAGAGTGGTTGTACCAGCTTGCATTCCCACCAGCAGTGGAGGAGTGTTCCTCTTTGTCCACATCCTCGCCAACACCTGATGTCTTCTGAGTTTTTAATCTTAGCCATTCTGACTGGTGTGAGGTGAAATCTCAGGGTTGTTTTGATTTGCATTTCCCTGATGACTAAGGATGTTGAACATGTCTTTAGGTGCTTCTCAGCACCTTGATGGACAGAGTCACGTTGTGATAGGATGTCAGGCAAGGTCACATTTGCAAATCAATTCATAGAGTTGGATATGCCCACCTGGTCTACACATCTTCAGTCCAACACTCACCTCTCATGTATTTCCTACCTGAGCATCCCTCAAGTCACACAGCCCATCTAAGACTAACTGTGTATATGTTCACACTTCTCAGCTCTCCCTCCACCTCAGACACAGCTCAGAACAACATCAAAATGGTTTTTCAGTCTTGTGTTCATCACAGATGATAACCAATGGATTCAGGTCTTCTAAATTGTCTCCCTGCCTCTGGAAGAAGTTGCAACAAGGTTTCTAAAATAAATTTGATGTCTGAATAATCAAATGTTTATGTCTTCACTACTGTAACCTTACCTGGAGGGAAGTTGGTGCTATCCAATGCTATTCAGCTTGACCTAATTGCAGGGTCTGTGATGTCTGGAAACACTGGCAAGCTCTAAGCAAGTGAGGTATTTGGGTTCTTGGTCTTCAAGCAGGAAAGAACAATTGTTGTTCAGAACAATCACAAAGCACTCATTTATAGAAGTCTCTTTGTCCACTGGGACCAGAATCCCTCAGAGCCTCATTAGAGACAAGAAGAAAGAAACTCTCATCTACATTTTTGGCCCCTTTGGACCAAATGATAATGGCAGAGAATATTGTCAAAGTTTACATACAAGGGTTGTTCAAAATATATAAGCTTCAGAAATGAGTCCACCTTGGTAGACACAGATCACAGACAGCATTATTTACCACAATTTTCTCATCAACTTTATGATTCTCACACCTTGTCTACTGGTGTGGAGAGGAATTTTTTGCACTCTTGTGTGTGCAATGTAATCTTTGTATTTTTATGTCCTGACATTGGTAGCAGTGATCAGTGATGTCATATCATCTTCAGTTTGAGCCAGGAGTAAGAAGGGTGTGTACTGAGCTGGATCAGTTTCATGAGGATTTGAATAAAAGGGAGCCAGCACCTAAGGGGCACTGTGTCATTTTCAAACCAAAATCACAATAGTCAGTTTTCCTAAGTGAAGACTCAGGAGCCAGATATTGTGATTGAAGCATACTAACTCCAAGAGGCAGAGAAACCACACAGCTGACCACCCTCCTCAACTGATGTCCCAGAAGGAAAAGCTGACTTTTTCCCCTCCAGCTCATCTTGCTCCTCCTGCTCTGCTCCTCCTTCCCCTTATCCACACTAGCTTTAGAAACCTCTCAAACTGAATGTCCCTCCTTTCTACTTCCTGTGTGTCTCCGTATCCATCTTCCTGACTTCCTCTTACTCTCTATGGACTTTTTCCTATGTTCACCCTGAGAACTGAGTGCTTGTTCTGCCTCTTGACCGATTGTTGACTTTATTTCATCTGGTTTACACTAAACAGAAAAGTCTTGTACTAAAAGTGTGTTCTAGGAGCTGGAGAGATGGCTCAATGGTTAAGACCACCGACTGCTCTTCCAGAGGTCCTGAGTTCAAGTTCTAGCAACCACATGGTGGCTCAAAACCATCCATAATGAGATCTGACTCCCTCTTCTGGTGTGTCTGAAGACAGCTACTTTGTACTTACACATATAATAATAAATAAATATTTTAAAAAAGCGTTTTCTAGGGCTGAGCCACACCACAACCAGAAACAGGTTTTCCCAGTTCACAATCTCTGGGATCACGATATGATCGAATGTCCTACAACAGCACAACTTGACCTTTACAGAGGACGCCTTTTCCAACTTGCATGGGTTACTGCTCTCTGAGAATGGAACCCTATCCCACCATGTTTCAATGTGGTGTGACTGGGAAGACATGTTCCTACCATACACACACCAACACACACACACATACCTCCAGAGCATGTAGAAGTGGGCAGAGGTTCCATCTGTTTATATCACTGTGGCAATGGACCAAAATGAGTAATTCCATCCCTTTCTGTTTCCCCCAATCTTCTCTGAAAAGCAGACAGAGAGTAAAGAAGAAAGCAAGCTAACAGGCTTGATGACAGACAGCTGTAATTCATGGAGAGTCGAGGCAGCAGAGTTATAATTTGAGACTTACCTGAGATTCATAGTAGGAGAAAGAAAGGAGAAATAGGCAGAGGAAGAAAGGAGGAGCAGGAAGAGGAATTATTTGAATAAAGCCCTTCTTGTTTTTTCTAGTTCTCAATTTGAGTCATTTTCTGATAACTTTCAATTTCCAGTCATATTTTGCTCAAGATTTATAGTTTTATATCACAGAAACAAACTGTGCCTATTTACAGCAGAAAGTATTTATGTTTATATATAGGGGTGGGTGGTTATATGTATGTGTAAATGTGTGTGTTTGTATGTCCATATGTATGCATTTGTATTTATGTATTTGTGTTTTTGTATGTGTATTTGTGCTTGTATATGCCTATGTATGTGTTTATACATATGTATGTATGCTTTATGTGTTTATGTGTGTTTGTACATATATATGTGTATATGTGTGTGTTTGTATATGTGTGTATGTGATTATTTGCATGTATGTGTATATGTGTATGTGCATGTGTGTTTGTATGCGAATATGTGTTGTACATATGTGTGTTTGTATGTGTACATATTTGTACATATAAGTGTGTATATATGTGTGTGTTTGTATATATGTGTATATATGACTATTTGTGTGTATGTGTATGTATGTGCATATATGTGTGTGTTTGTATGTGAATATGTATGTTTGTATATATATGTGTGTTTGTATGTGCATGTGTCTGTATGTATATATCTTTGTTTTTGTATGAGTATGTGTGGTTGTATATACATGTGTATGTATTTATACATATGTATGTATGTTTTATGTGTATATGTGTGTTTGTACATTTATATGGATGTTTTGTGTATATATATGTGTATGTGCATATGTGTCTGTTTGCATATGCATATATGTATATGTGTATGTGTGTTTGTATGTGCATAATGTGTGGTTTTGTGTGTACATATGTGTTTTTATATGAGCATAAGTGTGCTTGAATATGTTTATGTTTGTTGTTTTTAAAACGAATTCCCAAAGGTTTGATTTTATCAGTGAAGATTCAAAAGCCAGATGCTGGGATGAAAGCCTGCTAGCTCAGAGAGGCACAGAAAGCACCCAGCTGACTTTACTACTTCACTGATGGGCCAGGAAGAAAAAGCTCCTTTTCCATTTCCATGCTGTCTTAAATACCCTTCAACACAAATGACCCTCCTGAATTTCTTCATGTTCACTTTCTGTCAAGTAGCTGCTTGATCTGCCTCTTGGCTTTATTTATGCCTGTTAACAGAAAGCTCATGGATTAAAGTCATCTGCTGGGACTGAGCCATACCACAACAAGAGACAAGGTTTTTCCCATTCAGAATATTGGGGTGTACAATGTGACCAAATATGCTGTAACATATACTTGTATGTGGGTATGTGTGTATCTGTGCAATCATGTATATACATGTATGTATGTGGTTGCTTGTATGTGTGTACATGGGTGTGAATGTGTATGTATATGTGTGTTTGAGAGTGTATATGTATGTATACAGGAATATATGTGTGTTATGGTGGGTGTGTATGTGTGTATGTTCCAGTTGCATATGCATATAGAGGACCAAAGTTGGTGTCGTGTGTCCTAGCTACTGTCCTATTGCTGTGAAGAGACACCATAGCCAAAGTAAGTCTTAACAAAAGCAAGCATTTAGTTGAGACCTATTTTGTAGTTTTAGAGGGTTAGTCTATGATCATCATTTTGGAAAGCAGACAGACTCAGCTCTGGACCAGTGGCTGAGAGCTTTATATCCTTATACACAGACAGCAGGCAGAGAGAGAGAGAGAGAGAGAGAGAGAGAGAGAGAGAGAGAGAGAGACTAGGCCTGCCAAAGACTTTTGAGACCTCAAAGTCCACAGCCCCCAGTAACACACCTCCCACAAGACCACACCTCTTTGTCCTTACTGAAAAAGTCCACCAACTAAGGACTAGACATTCAAGTATATGAGCCCATGGGAACAACCCTCTTTCAAACCACCACACCAAGGATCTTCCTCAATTGCTCTCCACCTTATATTCTTAGGCAAGGTCTCCTGCTGAAACAAGCAGTCACCAATCATAACTAGTCTAACTAGCTGGTTTGCCCTAGGGCAACCCTGTACCTGCCTCTCCAGGATTAGAATGACAGGTAACCAACCATGCTGGCATGACTTTTACATGGATCTAGGAATCTGGACTTGCTGCTCATACTTGCATAGTAAATGTTTATACATCACAACTTCTACAAAATCCCAATAAAAAGAGTTTTTAATAAATGAAGCTTGATTCAGCAGTAGGTGAAAGTCTGAAAAACAAATTGTACTAACCCTTCCTGAAGTGTACTATTTGGGGGATGGATGCATTATGGCCAGGGGCAGCAACTGATGTTGGTGACAGGTGTCTCAGAATGGCAAATGGTAGCACTCAGCATTTCCTTCCATTATCCAGATCTGGTTCCCAAATGGATGCTCTTCTGAGGCTGGGTTCAAATGCTCTCCAGGGAAACAGAACACACACACACACACACACACACACACACACACACACACTGATGGTAACTTCTGTGACAAAGATTCATAGATCGACAATGTAGAATGAACTCTATTGTTTATTTTTTCCATAGTACAAATGGAGACTAACCACAAAGACTTTAATTTAAAAAGAAATAACTTCTGCCATGCAGTAGTGGAACACAACTTCAATCAGCACGAGCGAAGCAGAGGCAGGTGTATCTTCGAGTTTATGGCTAGCCTGCTCTACAGAGAGTTCCAGGACAGCCAGGACTGCCCAAATAACCCTCTCTCAAATTAAACAAAGGAAGAAGTTTTTAAAAAACAATAGTTTCCATCCTCTTCTATTCATTGGTCAACTGTGAGTCATCAAGACAAGAAACTAGCTACAGCATCTCATCCTGGGTCTCAGTTTGTAGGATCAGCCTATGGGAGCGGGCTGTGCTGATTGTTTCTGTAAGACAATGTGCTGACAGACTGAGGTGGAAAAAATGCCTCTTAGGGCCTGCGGAGTTCCCACAACATAGAAGCCATAATTTTTTATTTGGCAATTTATTTTCCTTTCTAAATTTCTTTTATTCCTAGTAGCCAAGACCAAGTAGATTCAAGAGAGTAAATTGTAGCCCCATTCTTTGGGGTAGGTAGTATTGCTGGCCAGAAACCTCTTTTTGGAACCATGATGCTTTGCTTCGGCCACATTTAGATAGAGATGGGGATCCCATTGAAAGTATGATACTGCAAGTAGAAATTTTCCGGGAATCCTAGGAGTGCAGGGGGTGGCGGGGGGAGGTCTTTTGTTATTTGATAAAAAGTCCTTTCCCGGACACACAGGTTTGGACCTGGTCTGAGACAATAGGCTCAGACTAGAATATTTACATTTGAGTTGGTGCAAAGCCCAGAGCTTCCTCAATGGAAGTTTGCAAGAGCTGCCTTTTTTGTCTTACTAACGCCAGCCATCTAAGAAGTCTTGGGACACAACAACTTCTTTGGCTTATCCAGGTGTAGCTCAGATTTCAGCTCGTAAAATATTAATGAGGCTATGTGGAACCTAGGAAAGCATTAGAATTTGGCTTGCCTACTTCATACAAAATATAAGAAACTTCAGGTTTTACAGACAAAATGTAGATGTCAGATAAGGTTTACTCACAGAGGCTCATTTAGACTAAATTGATATTGTCTAAGTTTAAGCTATGAAATTTGTTGCATGATAAACATTTTACCTGGTTGATTTTGCATTTCTTTGTGCAGTATGGTTATGCTAATTGTTCCTGGTTGGCTGACTACATCTTTTAATATGTAAATGTCAGAACCTTGTGTTCAAAAAAAGCTCCTTACTGGACAAAAAATACACATTTTTCAGTAAGTAACAAAACCTGCTGTCTGTGTGTCATCATTCCACCAAATTCATACCTCCTAGCCAAGGAATCCTGGTTCCCCGCAATGGTCTGTGGCAGGACTGTACAGGAAAGAGTTCAACATGGATTTGAACACTGTAACAGATTTCTATGTAATCTCCATATGAAAAATGCACCTGAAACACATATGTCCCAAACAGACCTCCTACCAGGGGTTTCTCTCAGAGGCAAGTGAAGTGACTCAGGTTATAAGGGCAATTTTCACAAGCCTTGACCATATGAGTTGGGTTCCAGACCCAAACAGTTAAAAGGAGATCACTGACTCCTGCAAGTTGTCCCCTGACCTCCACCTCACATGCCATGACATTCATGTACACATAAATACATACAAACAAACATACAAACATACATACATACATATATACATAAATTGAAATAAAAACAAAAATAAATATTTTTGAATGCATGTGCTTGGGACATGGTTTCACTATGTAGCCTTAGCTAGCCTGGGACTCTCTATATAGACCAGGCTGTCCTCAAACTCACAGATATCCACCTGCCTCTGTGTATGTCACAACAATTGGCTCAAAAATAATTATTCTTTAAACAGTAGATAGTTCAGTATGTGAGGAGCTTCCCTTCCAAGCACAAGAGACTGATTTAATCCTATGAATGAATGAAAAAGACAAGACTAAGTTAGGTGCTTTTTTTTTGTAATCCCAGGCCTGGTAGTTGAGAACCAGATAATCCAGGGATGCACTGGCCATCCAGGCTAGCCTAATTGATGAGTGCTACCCTGAGTGGCACTGTCTCAAAAAGAGGGCTCTTGAGATATGACATGCAAGATAGACATCTGACCTCTATTCACACATTCACAAACATATACCAAAAATTTGAGCATGCATCAGGAGAGACAGACTGACATACAAAAAGTAAAGACTTGACCTGCACACAAAATAATTTTATAGTTCATGTGAATGTCTACAGAATGCAAATCAGTGGTTGAGCATGTGCTGAGCTCAATCTCTAGAATCTCATAAACAAACAACACAAGATCAATTTCCATCATTTGGTAACTCCACCCATGCACATACTAAATAGGAATCCCCTAACAAACAATGACTACATTGTTTTGTGGCTGAGCCTAGCACAGTCCAGTTGCTGAATTGTGCTCAACTCTGAAATGTGGTGGAGAACAAGAATCACTCCAAATCTTCTCACTGGGCAGAAGAATTACTTCTGCGGACCAGTTTTTGTAGAGCCCCTTTCAGATCCTTGTTCCTCAGGCTGTAGATAAAAGGGTTCAACATTGGAGTCACCACTGTGTACAGCACAGTGGCTGCAGTGTCTTTCTCAGATGAGTGGGCAGATGAGGGGTTGAAATACACAGCTATGATGGTACCATAGAAGAGGCAGACCACAGCCAGGTGAGAGCCACAGGTGGAGAAGGCTTTCCATCCTCCCTTTGGGGATGAGACTCTCAGGACTGCACAGGTGATGTGCATGTAGGAGATCAGGATGCAGACAAATGGAGTGACTATGATCACAGCTCCTTCTGTATGAATAATCAGCTCATTGAGATGTGTGTCTGAGCACGAGAGTTTGAGGAGGGGAGTCACATCACAGAAGAAGTGGGGGATGATGTTGTCCCCACAGAAGGAGAGTTGAACTATGAGGAGAGTGTGTAATAGGACATTCAGATTGGCAGTGACCCATGATCCAGCCACCATCCAGACACAGAGCTGATGGGTCATCTTTGTTGTGTAGTGTAAAGGGTGGCATACGGCCACATATCGATCATAGGCCATCACAGCCAGCAGGAAATTGTCCATGTCCACAAACACAAAAAGGAAATACATCTGTGTGAGACACCCAGAGAAGGAAATGGTCTGACTCATGACTATGTGGTTGGCCAGCACCTTGGGGACAGTGGTGGAGGAGAAGCAGACATCCACAAAGGACAGGTTGCTGAGGAAGAAGTACATGGGGGTGTGCAGGCGGGAGTCTGTGCTGATGGCCAGAATGATGAGAAGGTTTCCCAGGACAGTGGCCAGGTACATGATGAGGAAGAACAGGAAGAAGAGCTGCTGCTGCTTCTGGGGCAGCCTGGACAGTCCCAGGAGGAGGAACTCAGTGACACTAGATTGGTTGGTGCTGCTCATGGGCCTGAAGACACAGAGGCGAATAGGAGAAAATAAAGTCAAAACCTTGATGGGCAGTGTAACACTGTGATAGGGTATCAGGCAGGGTCACTATGTGATAGGGTGCTGGTGATCTGGATTTACAAATGAATTCATAGAGTTACTAACATAGAATATACCCATCCCATCTACACACCTTCATTCCAACACTCACCCTGATGTGTTACCTCCCTGAGCATCCCTCAGTCCACACAACCTCTAAGACTAACTGTGTATATTTTCACACCTCTAAGCTCTCCCTCCACCTAAGACACAGTTCAGAACAACATCAGGAGAATGGTTTGTAAGTTCTGTCTTTAACTCAGGTGATAGCCAATTGATTTAGGGCTTCTAAATTGCCTCCCCTCATCTGGAAGAATTTGCAACAAGATTTCTAAAATAGCTTGATCTCTGAATAATCAAATGCTTATGTCCTCACTGCTGTAATCTTACCTGGAGGGAGGTTGATGCTATTCAATACTGTTCAGCTTGACCTTACTGCAGGGACAGTGATGTCTGGAAACACTAGCAAGCCCTCAGCAAGTGAGGAGCAGGTGTTTGGCTTCTTAGTCTTCTGAGCAGGAAAGATGTTCAGAACAATCACAGAACACTCATTTACAGAAGTCTCTTTGTCCACTGGGACCAGAATCCCTCAGAACCTTATTAGAGACAAGAAGAGAGAAACTCCCATCTACATCTTTGGCCCCTTTGGACCAAATGATGATGGCATAGGATATTATCACAGTTTACATGCCATGATTTGTTCAAAATGTACAAGCTTCAGGGAAGAGTCCACCTTTGTAGACACCAATCCCAAATAGCATTATTTACCACATCAAATCTCAATCACTTTTATGATCACTTTTTAAAATCTGGAGATTTTTTGCACTCTTATATGTGCAATGTAATCTTTGCTTTCTTGTGTTCTGTCATCTTTAGGAGTCATAATGTCTTCAATTTGAGCCAGGAATAATAATGGAATGGAATGATTTGAATCAGTTACATGAGGGTTTGAATTAAGGGGGCCAGCACCTTAGGGGCCCTGTGTTGTTTTGAAACAAAATCCCAATAGCTCAGTTTTACCAAATGAATACTCAGAAGCCAGATGGTATGATCATACCTACGAGCTCAGAGAGACAGAGAAAGCACACAGCTGATCTTCCTTACTCCTCAACTGATGGTCCAGAAAGGTAGAGCTCCTTCCTCTTAGCCACACTGTTAAAACTTCTCAAATTGAATGTCCTTGCTTTCTGCTTCCTGTGCTTCTGTGTTCCTGCTGACTCCCTCCCACTCTATGATTTTATTCCTATGTTCACTCCCGGTCAACTTAGCACTTGCTCTGCCTCTTGGCCTATTGACTTTATTTCATCTTGTTTACACTAAACAGAAAAGTCTTGGATTAAAAGCGTGTTCTAGGGCTGAGCCACACCACAATCAGAAACAGGACTTTCCAGTTCACAATCTCTGGGACCACAGTGTGATCAAATGTCCTACACAGCACTGTCTATGAGGAGCATGGCCTTTACAGTAGATACCTTTTGAGGTACTTTTCCAACTCAAATGAGTTACTGCTTTCTGAGAATAGAACCCTATCCCACATATTTTCAATGTGGTGTGACTGGGAAGACATGTTCCTTACCCTCAGGACTGCACAAGTGATGTGGATCTAGGAGATCAGGAAGCAGACAAATGGGGTGACCATGACCACAGCTCCCTCTGTAAGAACCAACAGCTCATTGAGGTGTGTGTCTGAGCAGGAGAGTTTCAGGAGGGGAGTCACATCACAGAAGAAGTGAGGGATGATATTGTCCCTATAGAAGGAGAGTTGAGCCTTGAGCAGGGTGTGCAACAAAGCATTCAGGGTGACAGTAAACCATGATCCACCCACCATCAGGACACAGAGCTTAGAAGTCATCTGTGTTGTGTAGTGTAAAGGGTGGCATATGGCCACAAAACTGTCATAAGCCATCACAGCAAGCAGGAAATTGTCCATGTCCACAAACATGAACAGGAAGTACATCTCCATGAGACCCCCAGAGAAAGAGATGGCCTGACCCTCAAGTATGTGTTTGGCCAGTACCTTGAGGACAGTAGTGGAGGAGAAGCAGACATCCATGAAGGACAGTGTAGTGGCTATTCCTGGTTGTCAACTTGACTATATCTGGAATGAACTACAATCAAGAATTGGAAGGCTCAACTATGACCCTAATCTGGAGGCTCAGAGACACAAGTTTCTGACCTGGATCTTGGCATGGAGATCTTGAAGCATAGTGGCTATGAATTCCAGAAGATTAAGACAGGGAGATCTCCAAGTTCAAGATCATCTGGGATTAAAGGCACAGTGGCACACACATTTAATCTGGGCCACACACTCTGCTGGAGACCTACATAAGGACATTAGAAGGAGGAAGACTCACTCTCTTCCTTGCCTGCTTGCCTCATGGGACTGAGCAACTGCTAGATCCTTGGACTTCCATCCACAGCTGCTGCTGAACATTGTTGGGGAGTTGGAGTACAAACTATAAGTCATCGACAAATTCCCTAACTATATAGAGACTACCCATATGTCCATGACTGTAGAGAACCCTGACTAATACAGACAGGTTGCTGAGGAAGAAGTACATGGGGATGTGGAGGCAGGAGTCTGTGCTGACAGCCAGGATGATGAGCAGGTTTCCCAGGACAGTGGCCAAGTACATGATGAGGAAGAGCAGGAAGAGGAGCTGCTGCTGCTGGGGCTGCCTGGAGAGTCCCAGGAGGAACTCAGAGACACTTCACTGTTTGGTGCTGTTCATGAGCCTGAGGCCACCAAGGTGACTAGAAGACAATATAGTCGGCCAGGCCATGGTGGCACACACCTGTAATCCCAGCACTTGGGAGGCAGAGGCAGGTGGATTTATGAGTTCGAGGCCAGCCTGGTCTACAGAGTGAGTTCCAGTACAGCCAGGGCTATACAGAGAAACCCTGTCTCGAAAAACCAAAAAAAAAAAAGACAATATAGTCAAAACCTTGATGGGCAGGTTTTGACTGTGATAGGGTGTCAGGCTGGGTCACTATGTGATAGGGTGCTGGTGATCTGGATTTACAAATCAATGCAAATAGTTGCTAACACAGAATATGCTCACCCTGTCATATATCTTCATTCCAACACTCACCCCTGATGTATTATGTCCCGGAGCATCCCTCAGTCCACACAACCTCTAAGACTAACTGTGTATATATTCACACCTCTCAGCTCTCCCTCCATCTCAGACCCAGCTCTGAACATCATCAGGGGAATGGTTTGTTAGTTCTGTCTTTAACGCAGATGATAGCCAATTGATTTAAGGCTCTTAAATTGTCTCCCTTCCTCTGAAAGAAGTTGCAAAAAGGTTTCTAAAATAACTTGATCTCTGAATAATAATCAATGTTTATGTCCTCACTGCTGTAACCTTACCTGGAGGGAGGTTGATGCTATCCAATGCTATTCAGCTTGACCTAACTGCAGGAACTGTGATGTCTGAAAACACTGGCAAGCCCTCAGCAAGTGAGGATCATGTGTTTGGCTTCTTGGTCTTCTGAGCAGGAACTATGTACAGAACAACCATAGAACACTTATTTACAGGAGTCTCTTTGTCCACTGGGACCAGAATCCCTCAGAGCCTTATTAGAGACAAGAAGAGAGAAACTCCCATCTATATCTTTGGCCCTTTTGGACCAAAGGCTGATGACAGAGAATATTATCAATGTTTACATACAATGGTTTGTTCAAAATGTACAAGCTTCAGAAGTGAGTTCACCTTGATAGACACAAATCCCAGATGGTGTTATTTACCACATCAATTCTCTATCACCTTTATGACCTGAGCCTGTATCTACTGGAAAAGCATTCTTTTATGTACAATGTAATCTTGTGTTCTGTCATCTTTAGAAGTGATCAGTGATGTCATATCATCTTCAATTTGAGCCAGGAATAAGGGAATGTACTGAGCTGGACCAAGAACATGAAGATTTGAATAAAGGGGGACCAGCACCTAAGGGTCACTGTGTTGTTTGAAAACATCCCAATTGTTCATTTTTACCAAATGAAGACTCAGAAACCAGATGCTGTTATCATGCCTACTAGCTCAGAGAAGCAGAGAAACCACACAGCTGACCTTCATCCTCAAATGATGTCCCAGGAAAGAAAGACCTTCTTCTTCTTCTTCTTCTTCTTCTTCTTCTTCTTCTTCTTCTTCTTCTTCTTCTTCTTCTTCTTCTTCTTCTCCTCCTCCTCCTCCTCCTCCTCCTCCTCCTCCTCTCCTCCTCCTCCTCCTCCTCCTTCTCCTTCTCCTCCTTCTCTTCCTCCTCCTTCTCCTTCTCTCCTCTCTCTCCTCCCCCTCCTTCTCCTTCTCTCCTTCTCCCTCTCCTCCTCCTTCTTCTTGTACTCCTCCTCCTCCTTCTTCTTGTACTCCTCCTCCTTTTTCGACTTCTTCTTCTCCTCCTCCTTCTGCTCTTGCTCCTCCTTCTCCTTCTCTACACTGTCTTTAAAACCTCTAAAACTGAATATCCCTTCTTTTTACTTCCTGAGCATCTTTCTATCTTCCTCCTGACTTCCTCCCAATCACCATGATTTTTCCTGTTTTTCACTGTCAGTTGGGTGCTTTCTCTGCCTCTTTACATATTGTTGACCTTATTTCATCTTACTTACACTAAACAGAAAAATCTTGCATTAAAAGTGTGTTCTAGGGCTGAACCACACCACAATCAGAAACACGTGTTTCCAGTTCACAATCTCTGAGATCACCATGTGATCAAATATCTTCCAAGTAACGTGTCCCTTCTTTATGATGTATTTTTCCAGCTCACCTGGTGTACTGGTTTCTTGGGATACAACCCCTATCCCAAAATGTTTCAGTATTGTGAGACTGGAAAAGACTTGTTCCTACCATCATTTACACACACATACACACACACACACACACACACACACACACACACCTCCAGAGCTTGTAGAAGTATTATGGGGTTACATCTGTTTATATCACTGTGATGATGGACCACAGTGAGTAACTTTATCCCCTTCTTCTTCCTCCATTCTTATCTGAAAAGCAGACAGAGAGTAAAGAAGGAAGCAAGCAAACAGAATTGATAATCCACAGCTATAATTCCTGGAGAGTCAAGACAGAAGTATCATAATTTGGAGACTTGCCTAAGATTAATAGTAGGGGAAAGAAAGGAGAAATGGGCAGGGGAGAGACAGGAGGAGGAGGAAGAGAAGGAAGAGGAGGAATTATTTGAAGAAAACCCCTCCTTATTTTCCATTTCACAATTTGAGAAGTTTTCTGATGACTTTCTATTTTGAGGCATATTTTGCTCGACTCATAGTTTTATATCACAGAAACAAATTGCCTAGTTTATAGCAGGAATGACTCATGTTTGTGTACATGTGAGCTTGTATATGTGTGTGTGTGTGTTTGAATGTGGCTGTATTGTGTATTTGTTTGTGCATGTGTATATATATATATATATATATATATATATATATATGCAGGTATATGTGTAAGTTTATATGTATGTACAGGGGTAAGTATGTGTATAACTGTTTAATATGTGTATATGGGAGGTTCATATGCATACGGAAGCCCAAAGTTGATGTCAGGTGTCCTAGGTACTGTTCTACTGATGTGAAGAAACACCATGGCCAAAGTAACTATTAAAAAACAAGCACTTATTTGAGACCTTTTTTGAAGTCTTAGAGGGTTAGTCCATGATCATCAAATTGGAAAGCAGACAGGCTTGGTTCTGGAACAGTAACTGAGAGCTTTACAACCTAATCTACAGACTGTAAGCAGAAAGAGAGAGACAGAGACACAGAAAGACAGAGACAGACAAGAGACAGAGACACAGAGACAGAGAGACAGAGACAGTGACACAAAGAGAGAAAGAGATAGAAAGAGACAGAGACAGAGAGCCACTGGGCCTGGTGAAGACTTTTGAAACCTCAAAACCCACTCCCAGTAACATACCTCCTACAAGGCCATACCTCTTAATCCTTTCCTAAACTATCAACCAATTCGGAACTACAGATTCAAGTATATAAGTCCATGCAAGCCATTCTCCTTCAAAGCACACCAGGTATGTTCCTCAATTGTTGTCCACCTTATATTTTTAGGCAAGGTCTCATGCTGAACTGAGAAATCACCATTATGACAAGTCTAACTAGCCAGCTTGCCCTAGGTATCTTCTGTCAAAGACTCCCCATGGTTAGGATTACAAGTAGCGACCATACTGGCCTGGCTTTTACATTGGATCAAGAATCTGAACTTTGATATCCAAGTGGCACAGGAAGATAGCTAACCACCCACCAGCACAGAGAGGATAGTCAGCACAGATCAGAACCCTCTGGTGGAAGCCTTCCAGTTTCTTTCTCTGGATTGAAACCATCCTCTGCCACAGTGTGCCATACCCAAGTGGCACACAGAGGTTGCTAACCACTCAGGAGTGCAGACAGGACAGTCAACACAGGTGGGACCACCCCTGTGGCTCAGAGGAAGAAGCCAGAAACCCTGTGGACATGAGAGCCTAAGAACAGCCTGGGACAGGAGTCTTCTGATTACCACCTACACCCAGAACTGATCATGGCCACAGAGCTACATACCCCAAAACAACCACAAGAGAGTGGGTCTCACAGGATTACCTACATACTTGTGTACACAGATAAAACGGGTCTCCCAGGAACACAGATACAGAGGCTTGCATGACAGACAAGCCACCATCAGCGACAGCAACACCAATTAACACCAGAGACAACCAGATGGCAAAAGGCAAAAGCAAGAACATTACCAATAGAAACCAAGGCAATATAGCACCACCTGAACCAAGCTCTCCCACAACAGCAAGTTCTGGATACCCTGACACACCGGAAAAGCAAGGACTGGATTTAAAAATCACATCTCATGATGCTGATAGAGGATTTCAAGATGGGCATAAATAACTCCCTTAAAGAAATACAGGAGAACATGAGTCAACAGATAGAAGCCCTTAAAAAAGGAAACATAAAAATCTCTTAAAGAAATACAGGAGAACATGAGTCAACAGGTAGAAGCCCTTAAATCAGAAACACAAAAATCGAGACCCCCGCGCGCAAACAGCGGGCACACTGGACGCAGTGAGCGGCTGGAATCAGGTGCGTGGCCAGAGTTATAGCTTAGCTTAGCTCTGCAGCAGATCCGGGCACAGAAAGATCAGCTGCGGGTGCAGACTAGCAGCCGGGACCAGCTCTCCGAGCGGACTAGCAGCGAGGGGCCACCGGGCCGCCTCGGGGCACAGCTCGGCACTCTAGCAGCTGGAGTCAGGGGCCTGGACTCAGAGCGAGCATAGTCCAGCACAGACAATGCAGCCAGAAGGGAGCAGCAGAGCCGGGCACGAACAGCTCAGCCAAGGACACGCGGTGCTTTCAGCAGGGGCAGCCATCTTGCCCCAGACCCCCGCGCGCAAACAGCGGGCACACTGGACGCAGTGAGCGGCTGGAATCAGGTGCGTGGCCAGAGTTATAGCTTAGCTTAGCTCTGCAGCAGATCCGGGCACAGAAAGATCAGCTGCGGGTGCAGACTAGCAGCCGGGACCAGCTCTCCGAGCAGACTAGCAGCGAGGGGCCACTGGGCCGCCTCGGGGCACAGCTCGGCACTCTAGCAGCTGCAGTCAGGGGCCTGGACTCAGAGCGAGCATAGTCCAGCACAGTCAACGCAGCCAGAAGGGAGCAGCAGAGCCGGGCACGAACAGCTCAGCCAAGGACACGCGGTGCTTTCAGCAGGGGCAGCCATCTTGCCCCAGACCCCCGCGCGCAAACAGCGGGCACACTGGACGCAGTGAGCGGCTGGAATCAGGTGCGTGGCCAGAGTTATAGCTTAGCTTAGCTCTGCAGGAGATCTGGGCACAGAAAGATCAGCTGCGGGTGCAGACTACCGGCCGGGACCAGCTCTCCGAGCGGACTAGCAGCGAGGGGCCACCGGGCCGCCTCGGGGCACAGCTCGGCACTCTAGCAGCTGGAGTCAGGGACCTGGACTCAGAGCGAGCATAGTCCAGCACAGACAAGCTGCCAGAAGGGATCTGTCTCCTGGGGACAGGCGTGCTGTGCTTTCAGCAGGGCGCCATCTACAATAAGACCAACTAGCGCCAGAGATAAAGAGATGGCAAAAGGCAAACGTAGGAACGTTATTAACAGAAATCAAGGCAATATGGCACCATCTGAACCCAATTCGCCAACCACAGCAAGTCCAGGATACCCCAGCACACCAGAAAAACAAGAGTTAGATATAAAAGCACAGGTCATGATGCTCCTAGAGGAACACAAAAAAGACATAAACAAATCTCTTAGAAATGCAGGGGAACATCAATAGAGTAGAAGCTCTTACAATCCAAACACAAAAAACACTTAAAGAACTCCAGGAGAATATGGGCCATCAGAGAGAAACCAATAAAGAGGAAGTGAGAAAATCAGTTAAAGAAATGCAGGAGAACTTGAAACAACAGGCAGAAGTCATGAAAGAGGGAGCACAAAAATATATTAAAGAATTACATGAAAACACAAACAAACAAATGATGGAACTGAGCAAAACCATCCAAGATCTGAACACAGAGGTAGAAACAACTAAGAAATCACAAAAGGAGGCAACCTTGGAGATAGAAAACCTTGGGAAGAAAACAGGGGTCGTAGATGCAAACATAAACAACAGAATACAAGAGATAGAAATAAGAATCTCTGATGCTGAAGATAACATAGTAACCATTGACTCCACAGTCAAAGAAAATGCAAAATCCAAAAGGCTTGTAACCCAAAACATCCAGGAAATCCAGGACACAATGAGAAGACCAAACCTAAGGATTATAGGGATAGATGAGAGTGAAGATCTACAACTTAAAGGGCCAGCAAATATCTTTAACAAAATTATGGAAGAAAACTTTCCTAACTTAAAGAGAGAGATGCCCATGAATGTACAAGAAGCCTACAGAACTCCAAACAGACTGGACCAGAACAGAAACACCTCCCATCACATAATAATCAAAACCCCAAATGTACTAAACAAAGAAAGAATATTAAAGGCAGTAAGAGAAAAGGGCCAAGTAACATATAAAGGAAGACCTATCAGAATCACACCAGACTTCTCTCCAGAAACCATGAAAGCTAGAAGATCCTGGGCAGACCTCATGCAGACCCTAAGAGAAAACAAATGTCAGCCAAGACTACTATACCCAGCAAAACTCTCAATCAACATAGATGGAGAAATCAAAATATTCCATGACAGGACCAAATTTACACAATATCTTTCCACTAACCCAGCTCTACAAAGGATAATAGGAGGAAAACTCCAACACAAGGAAGGAAATGGCACCCAAGAAAAAGCAAGACAGTAAACTTCTTCCATCAAACTCAAAGGAAGATAACTACTCAAAAACAAAAATAACATCAAAAATGTCAGGAAGTAATAATCTCTATTCCTTAATATCTCTTAACATCAATGGACTCAACTCCCCAATAAAAAGACATAGACTAACAGACTGGATACGGAAACAGGACCCTACATTTTGCTGCTTACAGGAAACACACCTCAGAGTCAAAGACAAACACTACCTTAGAGTAAAAGGATGGAAGACAATTTTGCAAGCAAATGGTCACAGGAAGCAAGCTGGAATAGCCATTTTAATATCAGATAAAATTGACTTTCAACCCAAAGTCATCAAAAGAGACACAGAAGGTCACTTCCTGCTAGTCAAAGGAAGAATCCACCAAGAGGAACTCACAATTCTAAACATCTACACTCCAAATGTAAGGGCACCCTCATTTGTAAAAGAAACCTTACTAAAGCTCAAAGCACACATTGCACCTAACACAATGATTGTGGGGGACCTCAATACTCCTCTATCTACAGTGGACCGACCAGGAAAACAGAAACTAAACAGAGACACGGAGAAACTCATCGAAACTTTGGAGCAATTGGATTTAACAGATATATATAGAACATTTCACCCTAAAGCAAAAGACTATACCTTTTTCTCAGCCCCTCATGGTACCTTCTCCAAAATCGACCATATAATTGGACACAAGACAGATCTCAACAAATATAAAAAGATCGAACTAATCCCATGCCTCTTATCAGATCACCATGGAGTAAGAGTGTTCTTCAATAGCAACAAAAACAACAGAAAATCCCCATACGCTTGGAGGCTGAACAATATTCTACTCAATGATACCTTAGTCCAGGAAGAAATAAAGAAAGAAATCAAAGAATTCTTAGAACTTAATGAAAATGAAGGCACAACATACCCAAATCTATGGGACACAATGAAAGCAGTGCTTAGAGGAAAACTCATAGCCCTGAGTGTCTCCAAAAAGAAACAGGAGAGAGCATATACCAGCAACTTAATGGCGCACTTGAAAGCTCTGGAACAAAAAGAAGCAATTTCACCCAGGAGGAGTAGAAGACAGGAAATCATCAAACTCAGGGCTGAAATCAATCAAGTTGAAACAAAAAGAACCATACAAAGAATCAACAAAACCAGGAGCTGGTTCTTTGAGAAGATCAACAAGATAGATAAACCCCTAGCCAGACTTACTAAAGGGCACAGAGACAGTATTCAAATTAACAAAATTAGAAATGAAAAGGGAGATATAACAACAGAAACTGAGGAAATTCAAAAAATCATCAGATCCTACTACAAAAACCTATACTCAACACAACTGGAGAATCTGGAGGAAATGGACAATTTCCTCGACAGCTACCAAATACCAAAATTAAACCAGGATCAAATAGATCGTCTAAACAGACCCATAACCCCCAAAGAAATAGAAGGGGTCATAGACAGTCTTCCAACCAAAAAGAGCACAGGACCAGACGGTTTTAGTGCAGAATTCTATCAGACCTTCAAAGAAGTCCTGATACCGATACTCTTCAAATTATTCCACAAAATAGAAACAGAAGGAACACTACCCAACTCATTCTATGAAGCCACAATTACCCTGATACCAAAACCACACAAAGATCCAACTAAGAAAGAGAACTACAGGCCAATTTCTCTTATGAATATCGATGCAAAAATACTAAACAAAATACTAGCCAACCGCATCCAAGAACACATCAAAACGATCATTCACCATGATCAAGTTGGCTTCATCCCAGGGATGCAGGGATGGTTCAATATACGGAAATCCATCAATGTAATCCACTACATAAACAAACTCAAAGAAAAAAACCACATGGTCATCTCATTAGATGCTGAAAAAGCATTTGACAAAATTCAGCATCCTTTCATGCTAAAGGTCCTAGAAAGAACAGGAATTCAAGGCCCATATCTAAACATAGTAAAAGCAATATACAGCAGACCAGTAGCCAACATTAAGGTAAACGGAGAAAAACTCGAAGCAATCCCTCTAAAATCAGGGACTAGACAAGGCTGTCCCCTCTCGCCATATCTCTTCAATATAGTACTTGAGGTACTAGCTAGAGCAATTCGACAACAGAGGGAAGTCAAAGGGATACAAATCGGAAAGGAAGAAGTCAAACTATCACTATTTGCAGATGATATGATAGTTTACTTAAGTGACCCAAAAACCTCCACCAGAGAACTCCTGCAACTGATAAACAACTTCAGCAAAGTGGCTGGCTATAAAATCAACTCAAGTAAATCAGTAGCCTTCCTATACGCGAAGGATAAGCAGGCCGAGAAAGAAATTAGGGAAATGACACCCTTCACAATAGCCACAAATGATATAAAGTATCTTGGAGTGACGCTAACCAAACATGTGAAAGATTTATACGACAAAAACTTCAGGTCTCTGAAGAGGGAAATTGAAGAAGACATCAGAAAATGGGAAAATCTTCCATGCTCGTGGGTTGGCAGGACTAATATAGTCAAAATGGCAATCTTGCCCAAAGCAATATACAGATTCAATGCAATTCCCATCAAAATCCCAACTCAGTTCTTCATAGAGCTAGAAAGAGCAATTCTCAAATTCATCTGGAATAACAAAAAACCCAGAATAGCTAAAACTATCATCAACAGCAAAAGAACTTCTGGGGGAATCAATATCCCGGACCTCAAGCAATATTACAGAGCAGTGGTATTAAAAACTGCATGGTATTGGTTCAGTGACAGGGAAGCGGATCAATGGAATAGGATCGAAGACCCAGAATTGAACCCACACATCTATGGCCAATTGATCTTCGACAAAGGAGCTGAAAGCATCCAGTGGAAAAAAGATAGCCTTTTCAACAGATGGTGCTGGCTCAACTGGAGGTCAACATGCAGAAGAATGAGAATTGATCCACTCTTATCTCCTTGCACTAAGCTCAACTCCAAGTGGATCAAAGACCTCCACATAAAACCAGACACACTAAAACTAATAGAAAAGAAACTGGGGAAGACCCTTGAGGACATTGGCTCAGGGGAAAAATTTCTGAACAGAACACCAATTGCTTATGCTCTAAGAGCAAGAATAGACAAATGGGACCTCATAAAACTACAAAGTTTCTGTAAGGCAAAAGACACTGTCAAAAGGATAAATCGGCAACCAACAAATTGGGAAAAAATCTTCACCAACCCCACATCCGACCGAGGGCTAATCTCCAATGTATACAAAGAACTCAAGAGGTTAGACCCCAGAAAACCAAATAACCCTATCCAAAAATGGGGTACAGAGCTAAACAGAGTCTTTTCACCTGAAGAAATTCGGATGGCTGAGAAACACCTTAAAAAATGTTCAACATCACTAGTCATTAGGGAAATGCAAATTAAAACAACCCTGAGATTTCACCTCACACCAGTCAGAATGGCTAAGATTAAAAACTCAGAAGACATCAGATGTTGGCGAGGATGTGGACAAAGAGGAACACTCCTCCACTGCTGGTGGGAATGCAAGCTGGTACAACCACTCTGGAAATCAGTATGGCGGTTCCTCAGAAAACTGGGCGTGATACTTCCGGAGGACCCAGCCATACCACTCCTGGGAATATACCCAGAAGATTCACCAGCATGCAATAAGGATACATGCTCCACTATGTTCATAGCAGCTTTATATATAATAGCCAGAAGCTGGAAAGAACCCAGATGTCCCTAAACAGAAGAATGGATACAAAAAATGTGGTATATATACACAATGGAGTACTATACAGCCATTAGAAACAATGAATTCATGAAATTCTTAGAGAAATGGATGGAGCTGGAGAATGTCATACTAAGTGAGGTGACCCAGTCTCAAAAGAATACCCATGGTATACAGTCACTGATAAGTGGATATTAGCCTAGAAGCTTAGAACACCAAAGACACAAATCACATATCAAGTGATGTCTCACAAGAAGAAAGGAGTGGACACTGGTGCTAGAATGGACCAAAACATCATTGTGGGAGAGTACAAGAACAGTAAAGTGGGAGGGGGTGGATGCGGGAGCAGGGGGAGGGAAAAGGACATGTGGGACCTTTGGGGGTGGGGAACCAGAAAAAGGGAAATGAATTGTAAATATAGAATATATACAATAAAAAAAATCAAAAAAAAAAAGAAACACAAAAATCCCTTAAAGAATAACAGGAAAACAGAAGCAAACAAGTGAAGGAACTGCAGGATCTAAAAATGGAAGTAAAAACAACTTAGAAATCACAAAAGGAGACAACTTTGGAGATAGAAAACCTTGCAAAGAAGTCAGGAGTCATAGATGCAAACATCAACAACAGAATACAAGAGATAGAAGAAAGAATCTCAGGTGCTGAAGATACCATGGAAAGTATTGAAACAGTCAAAGAAAATACAAAACGCAAAATGATTGTAACTCAAAAATATCGAGGAAATCCAGGATACAATGAGAAGACCAAACTTAAGGATGATAGGTATAAAGGGAGCAAAGATTTTCAACTTAAAGGGCTAGTAAATATCTTCAACAAAATTATAGAAGAAAACTTCCCTAAAGATGCCCATGAACATACAGGAAGCCTACAGAACTCCAAACAGACTGGACCAGAACAGAAATTCCTCCCATCACATAATAATCAAAACACCCAGGGACCTCTCCTTTCTTCTTCTTGGGAATCATTTGACTTGCTATTTGTGTCTTGAGTATTTAGTGCTTCTGGACTCATTAATATCCGCTTATCAGTGATTGCATTTCATGTGCATTCTTTTGTGATTGGGTTAGCTCACTCAGGATGATATTTTCCAGGTCTAACCATTTACCTACAAATTGCATGAATTCATTATTTTTAATTGCTGAGTAGTATTCCATTGTATAAATATACCACATTTTCTGTATCCATTCCTCCTTTGAGGGATATTTGGGCTCCTTCCAATTTCTGGCTATTATAAACAAGGCTGCTATAAACATAGTGGAGCATGTGTCTTTATTGCATGTAGGGGAATCCTCTGGGTATATGCCCAGGAGTGGTATGCCAGGGTCCTCTGGAAGTGACATGCCCAATTTTCTGAGGAACCGAAAAACTGATTTCCAGAGTGGTTTTACCATTTTGCAATCCCACCAACAGTGGAGGAGTGTTCCTCTTTCTCCACATCCTCGCCAGCACTTGTTGTCTCTTGAGTTTTTAATCTTAGCCATTCTGACTGGTGTGAGGTGGAATCTCAGGGTTGTTTTGATTTGCATTTCCCTGATGACTAATGATGTTGAACATCTCTTAAGGTGTTTCTCGGCCATCCGAATTTCTTCTGGTGAAAATTCTTTTTTTAGCTCTGTGCCCCATTTTTTGATAGGGTTATTTGGTTCTTTACGGTCTAACTTCTTGAGTTCTTTGTATATATTGGATATTAGCCCTCTGTCGGATGTGGGGTTGGTAAAGATCTTTTCCCACTTTGTTGGTTGCCGTTTTGTCCTTCGGACAGTGTCCTTTGCTTTGCAGAAACTTTGTAATTTTATGAGGTCCCATTTGTCGATTCTTGATCTTAGTGCGTACGCTATTGGTGTTCTGTTCAGGAACTTTTCCCCTGTGCCCAAGTCCTCCAGGGTCTTCCCAAGTTTCTTTTCTAATAGTTTCAGTGTGTCTGGTTTTATGTGGAGGTCCTTGATCCACTTGGAGTTGATCTTAGAGCAAAGAGATAAGAGTGGGTCAATTCGCATTCTTCTGCATGTTGACCTCCAGTTGAACCAGCACCATTTGTTGAAAAGGCTATCTTTATTCCATCGGATGGTTGTGGCTCCTTTATCAAAGATCAAGTGACCATAAGTCTGTGGGTTAATTTCAGGGTCTTCAATCCTGTTCCATTGATCTGTTTGCCTGTTGCTATACCAATACCATGCAGTTTTTAACACAATTGCTCTGTAGTACTGCTTGAAGTCAGGGATATTGATTCCCCCAGAAGTCCTTTTATTGTTGAGAATAGTTTTAGCTATCCTGGGTTTTTTGTTGCTCCAGATGAATTTGAGAATTGCTCTTTCTAGATCTATGAAGAATTGAGTTGGGATTTTGATGGGGATTGCATTGAATCTGTATATTGCTTTTGGCAAGATGGCCATTTTTACTATATTGATCCTGCCAATCCAGGAGCAAGAAATATTTTTCCATCTTCTGAGGTCTTCTTCGATTTCTTTCTTCAAGGACTTGAAGTTCCTGTTGTACAGATCTTTCGCTTGTTTGGTTAGAGTTACGCCAAGATACTTTATGTTGTTTGTGGCTATTGTGAAGGGTGTTATTTCCCTAATTTCTTTCTCAGCCTGCTTGTCCTTTGAGTACAAGAAGGCCACTGACTTGCTTGAGTTAATTTTATAACCTGCCACTTTGCTGAAGTTGTTTATCAGCTGTAGAAGTTCTCTGGTGGAGTTTTTTGGGTCGCTTAGGTAAACTATCATATCGTCTGCAAATAATGATAGTTTCACTTCTTCCTTTCCAATTTGTATCCCTTTGACTTCCTTATGTTGTCTAATTGCTCTTGCTAGAACTTCAAGTACTATATTGAAAAGATATGGAGAGAGAGGGCAGCCTTGTCTAGTCCCTGATTTTAGTGGGAATGCTTCAAGTTTCTCTCCATTTATTTTGACGTTGGCTACTGGTTTGCTGTAGATTGCTTTTACTATGTTTAGGTATGGGCCTTGAATTCCTGCTCTTTCCAAGACTTTTAGCATGAAAGGATGCTGAATTTTGTCGAATGCTTTTTCAGCATCTAATGAGATGACCATGTGGTTTTTTTCTTTCAGTTTGTTTATGTAGTGGATTCCATTGATGGATTTCCGTATATTGAACCATCCCTGCATCCCTGGGATGAAGCCAACTTGATCATGGTGGATGATCGTTTTGATGTGCTCTTGGATTCGGTTAGCAAGAATTTTATTTAGTATTTTTGCATCTATATTCATCAGAGAAATTGGCCTGAAGTTCTCTTTCTTTGTTGGATCTTTTTGTGGTTTAGGTTTTAGTGTAATTGTGGCTTCGAAGAATGAGTTGGGCAGTGTCCCTTCTGTCTCTATTTTGTGGAATAGTTTGGAGAGTATTGGTGTTAAGTCTTCTTTGAAGGTCTGGTAGAATTCTGCACTAAAACCATCTGGTCCCGTACTTTTTTTGGTTGGGAGGCTTTCTATAACCCCTTCTATTTCTTTAGGGGTTATGGGACTATTTAGCTGGTCTACTTGATGCTGATTTAATTTTGGTATTTGATATCTGTCTAGGAAATTGTCCATTTCCTCCAGGTTCTCCAGTTGTTTTGAGTATAGACCTTTGTAGTAGGATCTGATGATCTTTTGAATTTCCTCAGTTTCTGTTGTTATGTCTCCCTTTTCATTTCTAATTTTGTTAATTTGTATACTGTCTCTGTGTCCTTTGGTTAGTCTGGCTAAGGGTTTATCTATCTTGTTGATTTTCTCAAAGAACCAGCTCCTGGTCTTGTTGATTCTTTGTATGGTTCTCTTTGTTTCTATTTGATTGATTTCAGCCCTGAGTTTGATGATTTCTTGTCTTCTACTCCTCCTGGGTGAATTAACTTGTTTTTCTTCCAGGGCTTTAAGGTGTGCCGTTAAGCTGCTAGTGTATGCTCTCTCCAGTTTCTTTTTGGATGCACTTAGAGCTATGAGTTTTCCTCTTAGCACTGCTTTCATTGTGTCCCATAGATTTGGGTAGGTTGTACCTTCATTTTCATTGAATTCTAAAAAGTCTTTGATTTCTTTTTTTATTTCTTCCTTGACCAAGGTGTCATTGAGTAGAGTATTGTTCAGTTTCCATGTGTATGTGGGCTTTCTGTTGTTTTTGTTGCTATTGAAGACCACTCTTACTCCATGGTGATCTGATAAGAGGCATGGGATTAACTCGATCTTCTTGTATTTGTTGACATCTGTCTTGTGACCGATTATATGGTCTATTTTGGAGAAGGTACCATGCGGTGCTGAGAAAAAGGTATATTCTTTAGCTTTAGGATGAAATGTTCTATATATATCTGTTAAATCCAATTGGTCCAGAGTTTCAATTAGTTTCACTGTGTCCCTGTTTAGTTTCTGCTTTCCTGATCGGTCCATTGAGGAGAGTGGGGTGTTGAAGTCACCCACAATTATTGTGTTAGGTGTAATGTGTGCTTTAAGCTTTAGTAAGGTTTCTTTTACGAAGGAGGGTGCCCTTGCATTTGGAGCATAGATGTTCAGTATTGAGAGCTCTTCCTGGTGGATTTTCCCTTTGGCCAGCAAGAAGTGACCTTCTGAGTCTCTTTGGATGATTTTAGGTTGAAAGTCAATTTTATCTGATATTAGAATGGCTACTCCAGCTTGTTTCCTGAGACCATTTGCTTGTAAAATTGTCCTCCAGCCTTTTACTCTAAGGTAGTGTTTGTCTTTAACACTGAGATGTGTTTCCTGTATGCAGCAAAATGTAGGGTCCTGTTTCCTTATCCAGTCTGTTAATCTATGTCTTTTTATTGGGGAATTGAGTCCATTGACGTTAAGAGATATTAAGGAATAGTAATTATTACCTCCAGACATTTTTGAAATTATATTTATTTATCTTATTTATTTTTTATATTCGAGAGGTTATCTTCTTTTGGGTTTGATGAGAGGTTTCTATCTTGCTTCTTCCCGGGTGTAGTTTCCGTCCTTGTCTTGGTGTTTTCCCCCTATTATCCTTTGTAGGGCTGGATTTGTGGAGAGATATCTTGCAAATTTGGTTTTGTCATGGAATACCTTGATGTCTCCATCAATGGCAATTGAGAGTTTTGCTGGGTAAAGTAGTTTTGGCTGAAGTTTGTGTTCTCTTAGAGTTTGCATGATATCTGCCCAGGATCTTCTAGCTTTCATGGTCTCAGGTGAGAAGTCTGGTGTTATTCTGATAGGTTTTCCTTTATATGTTACTTGGCCTTTTTCTCTTGCTGCCTTTAGTATTCTTTCTTTGTTTATTACATTTGGAGTTTTGATTATTATGTGACGAGATGTATTTCTGTTCTGGTCCAGTCTGTTTGGGGTTCTATAGGCTTCTTGTATATTCATGGGCATCTCTCTCCTTAGGTTGGGGAAGTTTTCTTCCATAATTTTATAGAAGATATTAGCTGGCCCTTTAACTTGTAAATCTTCACTCTCGTCTATACCTATAATCCTTAGGTTTGTTCTTCTCATAGTGTCTTGGATTTCCTGGATGTTTTGGGTTACCACCTTTTTGCATTTAGTATTTTCTTTGACTGTTGAATCAATGGTTCCTATGGTATCTTCGGCTTCTGAGATTCTGTCTTCTATCTCTTGTATTCTATTGTTGATACTTGCATCTATGGCCCCTGATTTCTTCCCCAGGTTTTCTATCTCCAATGTTGTCTCCCTCTGTGATTTCTTAGTTGTTTCTACTTCTGTTTTTAGTATCTGGATGGATGTGCTCAGATCTTTCGCTTGCTTGATTGTGTTTTCATGAATTTCTTTAATAGATTTTTGTGCTTCCTCTTTCATAGCTTCTACTTGTTGGCCCACGTTCTTCTGTAGTTCTTTAAGTGACTTTTGTCTTTCTTCCTTATTGTCTTCTTCTCTTTGATCCATCTTCTCCTGCATTTCTTGAAGTGATTTTTGTATTTGCCTCGTAAAGGCTTCTAACTTTTGATCCATTTTCTCCTCTATTTCTTTACGAGATTTTTCTATGTGTTCAGCTACCAGCATCCTGACCAGTGATTTTATATCCAAGTCTTGTTTTTCTGGTGTTTTAGGGTATCCAGGGATTCCTGTTGTTGGAGAACTGGGTTCAGATGCTGTCATGTTGCCTTGATTTTTGTTAGTAACGTTCCTTCGTTTTCCTTTTGCCATCTGGTTATTTCTGGTTTTAGTTGGCCTTGTTGTCAGTGGCTGGTGTTTGAATCTCCTGTGAGGCTGGGCTCACCTGTTGTTTCTCTATTGGTGAATATGTGTGACTGCTGCTTTAAGGGATCATAAGCTGGCTGCCACCCATGCGATTGTGGCCCCTGTTGGAGTCTGTCTACCTGGGCTTCTCCAGCTGTGTCCTGGTTGCAAGGAACTCCGAGAGCCTAGCAGATCCCCCGTGAGGGTAGCCCTGGAAGGGGTGTTTACCTGTGCCTTTCCCGCTATGTCCTGGTTGCAATATGGAGGCCCGTTGCTACCACTGGTCCAGGGGCCGGCGAGCTGGTTGCAGAATGCAGCTTCGGTGCTCACCAGAGGGCACGGGAATGTCCTACAGAGCCTGGGCCTTTCCAGCTGTGTCCTGGTTGCAATATGGAGGCCCGCGGCTACACTGCTGGTCTAGGGGCCGGCGAGCTGGTTGCAGAACGCAGCCTTGGTGCTCACCAGAGGGCTCGGGGATGTCCCACAGAGCCTAGGCGGGACTCCGCCTGCTTGGCTCCGAGACCCTAGCAGATACCCCCGTGAGTGTAGCCCTGGAAGGGGTGTTTACCTGGGCCTTTCCAGCTGTTTCCTGGTTGCAATTTGGAGGCCCGCCGCTACACCGCTGGTCTAGGGGCCAGCGAGCTGGTTGCAGAACACAGCTTAGGTGCTCACCCGAGGGCGGGGATGTCCCACAGAGCCTGGGCCTTTCCAGCTGTGTCCTGGTTGCGATATGGAGGCCCGCAGCTACACCGCTGATCTAGGGACCGGCGAGCTGGTTGCAGAACACAGCCTAGGTGCTCACCAGAGGGCGGGGATGTCCCACAGAGCCTGGGCCTTTCCAGCTGTGTCCTGGTTGCGATATGGAGGCCTGCCGCTACACCGCTGGTCTAGGGGCCGGCGAGCTGGTTGCAGAACGCAGCCTTGGTGCTCACCAGAGGGCTCGGGGATGTCCCACAGAGCCTAGGCGGGACTCCGCCTGCTTGGCTCCGAGACCCTAGCAGATACCCCCGTGAGTGTAGCCCTGGAAGGGGTGTTTACCTGGGCCTTTCCAGCTGTGTCCTGGTTGCAATATGGAGGCCCGCCGCTACACCGCTGGTCTAGGGGCCAGCGAGCTGGTTGCAGAACGCAGCTTAGGTGCTCACCCGAGGGCGGGGATGTCCCACAGAGCCTGGGCCTTTCCAGCTGTGTCCTGGTTGCGATATGGAGGCCCGCCGCTACACCGCTGGTCTAGGGGCCAGCGAGCTGGTTGCAGAACGCAGCTTAGGTGCTCACCCGAGGGCGGGGATGTCCCACAGAGCCTGGGCCTTTCCAGCTGTGTCCTGGTTGCGATATGGAGGCCCGCCGCTACACCGCTGATCTAGGGACCGGCGAGCTGGTTGCAGAACACAGCCTAGGTGCTCACCAGAGGGCGGGGATGTCCCACAGAGCCTGGGCCTTTCCAGCTGTGTCCTGGTTGCGATATGGAGGCCTGCCGCTACACCGCTGGTCTAGGGGCCAGCGAGCTGGTTGCAGAACGCAGCTTAGGTGCTCACCCAAGGGCGGGGATGTCCCACAGAGCCTGGGCCTTTCCAGCTGTGTCCTGGTTGCGATATGGAGGCCCGCCGCTACACAGCTGGTCTAGGGGCCAGCGAGCTGGTTGCAGAACGCAGCCTTGGTGCTCACCAGAGGGCTCGGGGATGTCCCACCGCTGCACTGATATTTTAATGTAATTGGACAGGAAAAAATCCTGCCACATAAGTGATGCTTTTTTCTTTTGCCTCTCCTTCAGATGTTCCAAGATGGAACATATTATATACATCGACACATCTCACACAAACATCATCATCCTCAAAGAAATATGTTTTGAAGAAGTTTCAAGTGCATCACAAAATCATTCTTGACATATGGTAAAACAGACACAAGTAACAGTGGTTGTGCTAAAGAAGGAGGCGTTTGAAAAATGACACAAGGGTCAGGTGACTTGGATATGGGACTTTAGAAATATTTCTTCTGGGGCTGGAGAGATGGCTCAGTGGGTAAGAGCACCAACTGCTCTTCCAAAGGTCATGAATTCAAATCCCAGCGCCCACATGGTGGCTCACAACCATCTGTAAAGAGATCTGATGCCCTCTTCTGATGTGTCTGCTACAGTGTACTTACATATAATAAATAAATCTTTTAAAAAAAAAAGAAATGTTTCCTCTTTATAAGTGTCTTCATTTTCATTAACAACAACAAAAGAAGGCCTCTTTCAGTCACCATTCTCAGGAGCTATGCAGAGAGCAGAAAGCTCTCCGAGGCAGAGTGTTTGCCTAGGGTCCAGGGCTCGCCTTGCTGTCCCCAGCATGAAAGCAAACAAAGGCTCAGGCTATACTCTTTCACTCTTTCATCCCTTTGCCTTTGCTGCTGCTGTTTTTCTTCCTCCTTTCACTAAACTTGATTATTGCCTCTGCTTAAGTACATGGAGAGCAGCGATTGTAAGGGCAGAGGCTGCTCATCAACTGAAGGACATCTTATGGTGAGAACAGAATAAATAATTCCAAGAGAGACTTTGTGGGAAGCGATGCCACAGGGCTTGGATCACAAGAGCATAGATGGTCTGAAGAGACCTGGAAGTGCCTCTAGGCAGAGGGAACATTGAGTGTTGGTATCTCTGCCTTATGTGCCACATACGTCAGCTCTGCACAGCCCTAAGGTGACACACCAATCAGGATGCTCCTGAAGGGTCCCAGGCTCTAGTGCTCCTCATCTCTGGAGACCTGAAGCCATGTTCCCTCTGGGGCTTCTAGAATGTTGTCACTGAAGGGAGTTGTCACTTCAGTGAAGATCATAATGGAGGGCATGCAAAGGAGGCTGAGGCAAATCCTCTCTATGCTCACTGCATTAGAAACCCCTCCCTCCAGAGCCCCAGACGGATGTGTTCAGTGTATAGATTGTATACTGTATTAGATCCTTAGGTGATCTCAATATGCAAGTACACATGTGACACCTATATCCAAAACAGACCTCCTAACAGGGGCATCCCTCAGAGGCAGCCAAGGTGTCTCAGGCGATAAAGGCACTTGCCACAAGGACTGACCATATGAGTTGAGTTCCTGGGACCCACACGGTTGAGAGATCACTGACTCCTGAAAGTTGTCCTCTGGCCTCCACCTGCCATGCCATGCACACACACACACACACACACACACACACACACACACAAATACATGGAAATAACAAAATAAATCTTTTTTAATTGTATGCATTTGAGACAAGCTCTCAGTATGTAGCCTTAGCTGGCCTCAGAATCTCTATGTAGTCCAAGCTGGTCTCACACTCACAGATGTCCAACTGTCTCTGTGTGTGCCACCATGTTTAGCTCAAAAATAATTCTTTCTTAAATGGCAGATGGTTCAGTCTGTAAGCAACTTCCCTTCTAAGCATGAGAGACTTGCTATAATCCTATGATCCAATGTACAAGGCAGGACTCAGTTGAGTGCTTTTATAATCCCAGGGCTGGGGGGATAAGAACCAGAGGATCCTAGAGTGCACTGGCCATCCAGTCTAGCCTGAGTGGTCCCCTGACAGGTGCTGTCTTTAAAAGGGGTATATGGTGCTCGCTTCAGCAGCACATACACTAAAATTGGATTGATACAGAGAAGATTAGCATGGCCCCTGCTCAAGGAAGACACACAAATTCATGAAGCATTCCATATTTTTACCAATTGGATTTAACAGATATATATAGAACATTTCATCCTAAAGCAAAAGAATATATCTTTTTCTCAGCACCTCATGGTACCTTCTCCAAAATTGATCATATAATTGGTCACAAGACAGACCTCAACAAATATAAGATCAAACTAATCCCATGCCTCCTATCAGATCACTATGGAGTGAGTGGTCTTCAATAGCAACAAAAACAGCAGGAAGCCAACATACACACAGAAACTTAACAATACTCAATGATACCTTGGTCAAGGAAGAAATAAAGAAAGAAATCAAAGACTTTTTATGAATATCGATGCAAAAATACTAAATAAAATTCTTGCCAACTGAATACAAGAACACATCAAAATGACCATCCACCATGATCAAGTAGGCTTCATCCCAGGAATGAAGGAATGGTTCAATATACGGAAATCCATCAATGCAATCCACTACATAAACAAACTCAAAGAAAAAAACCACATGGTCATTTCATTAGATGCTGAAAAGGCATTTGACAAAATGCAGCATCGTTTCATGCTAAAAGTCTTGGAAAGAACAGGAATTCAAGGCCCATACCTAAACATAATAAAAGCAATATACAGCAAACCAGTATCCAACATCAAACTAAATGGAGAGAAACTTGAAGCAATCCCACTAAAATCAAGGAATAGACAAGGCTGCCCCCTCTCCATATCTTTTCAATATAATACTTGAGGTTCTAGCTAGAGCAATTAGACAACATAAGTAGTTCAAATGGATACAAATTGGAAAGGAAGAAGCCAAACTATCAATATGTGCAGATAATATGATAGTATACTTAAGTGACCCAAAAAACTCCACCAGAGAACTCCTACAGCTGATAAACAACTTCAGCAAAGTGGCTGGATATAAAATCAACTCAAGCAAATCAGTAGCCTTCCTATACTCAAAGTATAAGCAGGCTGAGAAAGAAATTAGGGAAATGACACCCTTCACAATAGCCACAAATAATATAAAGTATCTTGGTGTGACTCTAACCAAACAAGGGAAAGATCTATATGACAAGAACTTCAGGTCTCTGAAGAAGGAAATTGAAGACCTCAGAAAATGGAAAAATCTTCCATGCTCCTGGATTGGCAGGATTAATATAGTAAAAATGGTCATCTTGCCAAAAGCAATATACAGATTCAATGCAATCCCAACACAGTTCTTCATAGAGTTGGAAAAATCAATTCTCAAATTCATCTGGAATAACAAAAAAACCAGGATAGCTAAAACTATTCCCAACAGTAAAAGAACTTCTGGGGGAATCAGTATCCCGGACCTCAAGCAATACTACAGAGCAATAGTGTTAAAAACTGCATGGTATTGGTATAGTGACAGGCAGGTGGAGCAATGGAATAGGATTGAAGAACCAGAAATGAACCCACACACCTATGGTCACTTGATCTTCGACAAAGGAGTTGAAAACATTCAGTGGAAAAAAGATAGCTTTTTCAACAAATGGTGCTGGCTCAACTGGAGGTCAGCTTGCAGAAGAATGCGAATTGATCCATTCTTATCTCCTTGTACTAAACTCAACTCCAAGGGAATCAAGGACTGCCACATAAAACCAGACACACTGAAACTAATAGAAAAGAAAATGGGGAAGACCCTTGAGGACATTGGCACAGGGGGAAACTTCCTGAACAGAACACCAATAGTTAATGCTCTAAGATCAAGAATTGACAAATGGGACCTCATAAAATTACAAAGCTTCTGTAAGGCAAAGCACACTGTCAATTGGACAAAACAGCAACCAACAAATTGGGGAAAGATCTTCACCAACCCTACATCCAACAGAGGGCTAATATCCAATATATACAAATAACTCAAGAAATTAAACCCCAGAGAACCAAATAACCCTATTAAAAATACAGAGCTAAACAAAGAATTTTCCAGCCAGGCGGTGGTGGTACACACCTGTAATCCCAGCACTCTGGGAGGCAGAGGCAGGTGGATTTCTGAGTGAGGCCAGCCTGGTCTACAGAGTGAGTTCCAGGACAGCCAGGGCTATACAGAGAAACCCTGTCTCAAAAAAATCAAATCCAAAAAAAAAAGAATTTTCACCTGAAGAACTTCGGATGGCTGAGAAGCACCTTAAGATATGTTCAGCATCATTAGTCATTAGGGAAATACAAATCAAAACAACCCTGAGATTTTACCTCACACCAGTCAGGATGGCTAAGATTAAAAACTCAGGAAACAGCAGGTGTTGGTGAGGATATGGAGAAAGAAGAACACTCCTCCACTGCTGGTAGGATTGCAAGATGGTACAATCACTCTGGAAATCAGTCTGGTGGTTCCTAGAAAACTGGGCATTATACTTCCAGAGGACCCTGCTATACCACTCCTGAGCATATACCCAGAGGATTCCCCAGCATGCAACAAGGGCACATGCTCCACTATGTTAATAGCAGCCTTATTTATAATAGCCAGAAGCTGGACAGAACCCAAATGTCCCTCAATGGAGGAATGGATACAGAAAATGTGGTATATTTACACAATGGAATACTACTCAGCAATTAAAAACTATGAATTCATGAAATTCTTAGGCAAATGGTTGGAAATGGAAAATATCATACTAAGTGAGGTAACTCATTCACAAAAGAACACACATGGAATGCAGTCACTGATAAGTGGATATTAGCCCAGAAGCTCTGAATACCGAAGACACAATTCACATATCAAATCATTCCCAAGAAGAAGGAAGGAGAGGGCCCAGGTCCTGGGAAGGCTTGATGCAGCATTGTAGGGGATTGCCAGGGCAGAGGAGTGGGAGGGGTGGATTGGGGAACAGGCAGAGGGAAGAGGGCTTATGGGACTTAAGGGGAGGGGGGAACTGGGAAAGGAAAAATCATTTGGCATATAAACAAAGAATATAGAAAATTTTAAAAAGGGGGTGTATGGCTCCTGAGACATGGCACCCAAGGTTGACCTCTGTCCTCTATTCACACATTAACAAACATATGAAATATGTGAGCATTCAGCAGGGGATACAGACTGACATACAAAATGTAAGGACTTGACCTGCACACAAAATGATTTTAAAGTCAGTATGAATGTCTGCAGAATACAGTAGGCGGTTGAACTATTTGTAGATATGTGCTAAGTTCCATCCCTAGAGCCCCCAAAAGAAACAAGGCCAATCCTTATCATTTAGTAAATATACCCAGGAACCTGGTGAATGAGAGTCCACTAAGAATCTGGAGCCAAATTGTACTATGATGGAGCCTAACACAGTCCAGTTGCTGAATTGTGCTCAACTCTGAAATGTGGTAAGGCACAAGGTCAGTCCAAATATTCTCACTGGGCAGAAAAAGTCCTTCTGTGGACCACTTTTAGTAGAGCCCCTTTCAAGGCCCTGTTCCTCAGGCTATAGATAAAAGGGTTCAGCATGGGAGTCACCACTGTGTACAGCACAGTGGCTGCTGTGTCTTTCTCAGATGAGTGGGCAGATGAGGGGTTGAAATACACAGCGATGATGGTGCCATAGAAGAGGCAGACCACAGCCAGGTGGGAGCCACAGGTGGAGAAGGCTTTCCATCCTCCCCTAGAGGATGACACTCTCAGGACAGCACAGGCAATGTGGATGTAGGAGATCAGGATGCAGACAAATGGAGTGACCATAAGCACAGCTCCCTCTGTATTAATCATTAGCTCATTGAGATGTGTGTCTGAGCAGGAGAGTTTCAAGAGGGGAGTCACATCACAGAAGAAGTGGGGGATGATGTTGTCCCCACAAAAGGAGAGACGAGCCATGAGAAGAGTGTGTAACAGGACATTCAGATTGGCAGTGACCCATGATCCAGCCACCATCAGGACACAGAGCTTATGGGTCATCTTTGTTGTGTAGTGTAAAGGGTGGCATATGGCCACATATCTGTCATAAGCCATCACAGCCAGCAGGAAATTGTCCATGTCCACAAACATGAAAAGGAAATACATCTGTGTAAGACACCCAGAGAAGGAAATGGTCTGAATCCCAAGTATGTGGTTGGCCAGCACCTTGGGGACAGTGGTGGAAGAGAAGCAGACATCCACAAAGGACAGGTGACTGAGGAAGAAGTACATGGGGGTGTGCAGGCGGGAGTCTGTGCTGATGGCCAGGATGATGAGCAGGTTTCCCAGGACAGTGGCCAGGTACATGATGAGGAAGAGCAGGAAGAGGAGCTGCTGCTGTCGGGGCTGCCTGGAGAGTCCCAGGAGGAGGAACTCAGAGACACTCGACTGGTTGGTGCTACTCATTGGCCTATGATCAGGCAGATGATTATGTACTTGGGGATACTGGGTAAAGACTGGATGATTAAAATAACAAAGAAATAGGTCAGAGGAGCTAATGCAAGTGTGAGCACTCTGCCCAGTGTAGTGGCTTCACTTCCTTATTAGTGCAGTCTGACAGCTTGTTCATGTGTTGTGTGCTCCATCTCAGGAAAACAGGACAGATTATGACAATCCCTGTTTGTGGGTTACTGGTCAGCCATGTGTGCCTTTTGTTCTTTGAGACAAGGACTCCTGTATTATCCAGGGTGACCTAGAATTCTCCTGACTTTGCCTTCCAAGTTCATTGTGAGATGACCACAATGCCTGGCCATCTAATTTTTTTAATGAGAGTGGTTTTTACATGTAATGTAATGAGAGAATTACAGACTTAAGAAATGGAGGACAGTTCAGTGGGAGGGTGCAGTGGTTCATACCTGGAATCCCAGTGTGCAGAAGGCAGATGTGCAGATCCAGAGTTCAAGGTCATCAGCTGCAGAGCCAGTCTGAGAGCAGTCTAAGTCACATCCAGTTTCTTATAAATACCTATCAGTGGATTAATGGACAAATAAATTATGGTATGTATTTAGACACAGGAGTGTTTTGTTTAAATATATGAACAAAATTAGATAATTTGAGGGAAAATAGACAGTAAAATTTTAACATAGTAAGTGACATATGCTAGCCTCAGAAAAAATACTACATTTCTTTTCATTTGTCTGTCTGTTTGTTTTGTAGACAGGGTTTCTTTCTACAGTTCAGGCTGTCCTGGAATGAGCTCTATAGACTAGGCTCACCTTCAACTCTCAGAGAACCACTTGCCTCTCTGCCTGCCAAGTGCTGAGATTAAAAGTGACCGTAGCCACAACAACCCAGCTACATTTCTTTTCAAATGGAGAAATTGGGATTGAAAAACAAAAACAAAAATAAATAAATAAATAAATAAACAAACAAACAAGGCCAGATGTGGTGATGCACACCTTTAATCCGAGTACTCCAGAAGCAGAGGCAAGTAAATTTCTGTGAGTTCAAAGCTAAACTGGTCCACATAGAGCCTAGAACAGCCAAAGCTATTAAGAGAGACCCAATCTTTTTTAAAAGAATTAACTGTATTAAAGCATAAAATAATTAATAATTTTTTAAAACATTTAAAGTAGGATGGGACCTACTTCAGGGGACAGGCAGAGCAGAGGGGATGCAGAGGTAGTGAAAAACAAAATGATTTGCTTGTGGTCAAAGCACATTTTCTTCATGTATAAAAATGGCATCAGGAAATGATTATTTTGCACAAGTAATCTATATTAACAATGAAAAGTAAAACCACAAAAAATACACAGAGTGATTGCCTTAGATGTCCAGTACTATGGACCCTCAGCAACACTACTATGTCACTTTAGAGAAAATATGAGCTCTTCATCCTCTATACTCTGAACCAATAGCACTTTACTGACCTGTTTGCTCTGCAGACCAAATTGGCCTCATCCAAAACCACTTCCAGGATAATAATGACAGTGTGTTGTGCTCTAGACTCCTGGCTACAGAGCTCATCTATGAGTACTAAGCTGGGACTTCTTGGCCGAGCACACTGAGCTGTACTTAACAGAACTAAACCAGAGGATGATGAGAAGGTATGGACTAAATCTGGGCAAACCTGGACTACCCACCGCCAGATCCCAAAATCTGACAAGACAAACACTGGTTACAGTTGGTGATTTACAAAGAATGGCCAGTGGCCTCAGGACTGTTTCCATGGCTCCACTTAAAATGAAGGGGCATCCCTAGAAGGCTTCTCCTCTGATATGCAGTTAGTTACTGGTGAAGTCCTACTGACCTGAGTTTAGAGCAGATGACTGTTCCCGATGTCACCAGAAGAGTTGGAAAGGGATTTGTCTTTGGTGTTGTCACTGTATGTAGGATCTCAGGCAGGAGTTCAGCCCTTAGAATGAAGACATCTGGGAGAGCCACAGGACAAGCTCTTCAGAGGGCTTCCATGGCCACTAGGGCCATCGTCCCTGAGAGCCTCATTAGACACTAGCAGAGTGCAATTTGTCCTTTCTCCTTCTTGGGCTCTTTGGGGTCCAAGATTGGTAATAACAACCTGTCACCTGAGTTATGCAGTTTCTGTCTTAAAATGTAGTAACATTGAAAATGGTGGAATATTAAAAGTAGTTAAGCTGGCGTGGTGGCGCACGCCTGTAATCCCAGCACTTGGGAGGTAGAGGCAGGTGGATTTCTGAGTTCGAGGCCAGCCTGGTCTACAGAGTGAGTTCCAGGACAGCCAGGGCTACACAGAGAAACCCTGTCTCGGGGAAAAAAAAGAGTAGCTACAGGCAAGACTCTTCTGTTACAGAAAAACTCAGAATCCAATATTTTCTTCTCTACTCACCTAGTCCAAGTTAATGTCGTTGAGAAATATGACACTATTTAAGAATCAAGAGATTGACCTTCTAGAGCTGGTAAGACAACTCAGTTAAAGGCTCGGGCCACCAAGTATGAGGACTTCAGCTGTTGCCCAAGACTCCAGCAAGTTTTCTCTGGCATCTACTGTGCACTATGGCCTATTTTTGCACACACCATGAAGTCAATTTCCCAGGAGGCTCTGGGTCTTCTACAGAGTCTGAAGCCAGAATTCTTTTCATTGGCCACTGTGTTAGTGAGCTGCCAGGCCTTGTAGTCTTTAACAATTTTAGTGACTTTGGAGTTGGCATCTCTTATCCTAACATGTGCATTTCTGATAAGGTCTCGCCTCCTTTGCATACCCATGTGGGAGGAAGGATGAACCTTTTTCAGCGTGTGAATACCCAACCCCTCAGGGAGAACTAATTTTCCATCTGTAGTTTTCTATCGTCCACAGAGGATGATAGGACTGAGGCAATGGATGATGGCCAACTTTTGGGCCTTTTAATGTTTGTGGAAGGGCCGGAGTCTTTGTTTTGTTTTTGATAGTCTTTCCTTCAGCTGTCAAGAGGTCCCTCTCTCTGTAAATGGTCCTATGGACATGGACATGGTGAACGTATATCGACTGTCTGTATGTATGTTCAGTCTCTTGCCCATTTCTAGCCTTGGGGCATTTTAAGGCTATTAATATTGGCCTTCTGTGTTATGTTCTCCATGTCAGTGATTCTGCCAATATAGTATCACCGCTGCCCCCTGTGTACCTATATGTCTTTCTTGGATGGAGTTGTTGCCATCAGTGAATCACGTTACCTCAGAATCCATGAAGCAGGTATCCTGAAAGTCTGGTCTGGTCCTATGGATGTGAGCCAAAATGTCTGAGCAGTCTTGCAGTGGCCTGTCAAGGTCTGGGTCAGGAAGCAGAGTAGCTGGGCTCAGGGGAGGTGGGACATCTAGGGTCATGCTAGGGAGATTTAAGAGGAAAGACTAGTAATGAATCATTCTGGCACTGGTGATGGTTAGGCGTTGGCCCAGTGACAGTTGTCGGCATCCTTAACCATGAGAGTTGTGACTGTGATGATGTACAAACAAGGGGGCCAACCTTGGGCAAATGGGTCTAATTTCTTTCACAGGTAGGCCACTAGCCTGCACCAGGGCCCAAGAGTCCCTTCCATCGTCTCAGATCTCTTGTCTAAGATGGAAGGGCTTGGTCACTTCTAGCAACCCCAAAGCTTGTGTAGAACTTCCTTTCTGGCCTTGGAGAGCTACCTCTGACATTTCTCTAATATGTATTCCCCAGATCTAAGAAGGTCACCAGTGGTTAGTGGAGTACGAACGTCTTAGTGAAGACTCAATAATACAAATTCCCTAGGGCCTCCAAGAGGTCCTGGGTCCCTTCTAGGCTTTTTGTTTGTTTGTTTGTTTGTTTCTGCTGCCACCATAAGGTCATTTATAAACTATTGAGCTCTATTAACTATGAAGATGATGATGTGTTCCCCCTCTATTCTTAGGGTTTTTCAAGTAGGGGAAGTCTCTATCTTTGGAACCCCTTTATCTCCTTCTCTGGACGCCATCTATTTTAGGCATTGCCAGATTGGTAGTCTGCTGCTTCTTCTCGTTCTTTTTTCATCGGTTATTTTTATTTATTTACATTTCAAATTTTATCTCCCTCCCCAATTTTCCCTCCACAAGCCCCTTATCCCCTCCTCCTTCTCCCTGCCTCTATGAGGGTGCTCCCTCACCACCCACCCACTCCTGCCTCAGTGGCCTAGCATTCCCCTATCCTGGGTCATCAAGCCTCCACTGGACCAAGAGGTTCCCCTCCCAGTGATGCCAGATAAGGCAATCCTCTGCTACATATCCAGCTGGAGCCATGGGTACCCCCTGTGTACTCTTTGGTTGGTGATTTAGTCCCTGGGAGCTTTGGGGTGTCTGGTTGGTTGTTGTTCTTTCTATGAGGTTACAAATCCCTTTAACTCCTACAATCCTTGCCCTAACTTCCCCATTGGAGTCACCTCGCTCAGTCCAATGTTTGGCTGTGTACATCCACATCTGTATTGGCCAGGATCTGGCAGATCCTCTCAGAATACAGCTGTATCTGGCTCCTATCAGCAAGTACTTCTTGGCATCTGCAATAGTGTCTGGATTTGGTGTTTCTGTGTGAAATGGATCCCCAGGTGGAGCGGTCTCTGGATGGCCTTTCCTTCAGTCTCTGCTCCATACTTTGTCCCTGTATTTCCTTTAGACAGGAGAAATTCTGGGTTAAAATTTTGTAGATGGGTGGGTGGTCCCATCCCTCAAACAGGGGGCCATGCCTACCCTCTGGATATGATCTTTACGGGTTCTCCCTCCCCTTTATGGGGTATATCAGTTAATGTCATCCCTGTGAGGTCCTGGGAGGCTATCCTGGCATCTGGGACTTTCTGGTTGCTATTCCTAGTTCCCTATCCCCACATGTTCAATTTACTGATCCTCTGTACATCTCCTCCCATACCTGATTCTTCCCCCTCTTTTTCCCCTCCCCCTCTTCTCTTCCTCCCAAGTCCCTCACAACCTCTTCTTCCCTTGATTATTTTGTTCCCCCTTCTAAGTAGTACTGAAGCATCTACTCTTTGGTCTTCCTTCCTCTTGAGCTTCATGTAGTCTATGAGTTGTATTATGGGTATTCCATGTTCTTTGCCTAAAACCCACTTATCAGTAAGTACATACCATGTGTGCCCTTTTGTGACTGAGTTACCTCACTCAGGATAATATTTTCTAGATTCATCCATTTGCCTTCGGATTTCATGAAATCATTGTTTATAATAGCTGAGTAGTGTGCATCTTGTAAATGTACCATATTTTCTGTTTCCATTCCTCTGTTGAAGAACATCTTCCAGCTTCTGGTTATTATAAATATGACTGCTATGAACACAGTGGAGCATGTGTCCTTATTACATGTTGGAGGACCCAGGAGTGGTATAGCTGGGTCCTCAGGTGATATTATGTCCAATTTTCTGAGGAACCACCAGACTGATTTCCAAAGTGGTTCTACCAGTTTGCAATCCCACCAACAATGGAGGAGTGTTCCTCTTTCTCCACATCCTCACCAGCATCTGCTGTCACCTGAGTTTTTTCTCTTAGCAATTCTGACTAATGGAAGGTGGAATCTCAGGGTAATTTTAATTTTTATTTCCCTAATGACTAAGGATGTTGAACATTTCTTTAAGTGCTTCTAGGCCATTCTAGTTTCCTCAGTTGAGAACTCTCTGTTTAGCTCTGTTCCCCATTTTTAGTACGGTTATTTGGTTCTCTGGAATCTAACTTCTTGAGCTCTTTTTATGTATTGGATATTAGCCCTCTATCAGATAGAGGGTTGATAAAGATCTTTTCTCAATCTGTTAGGTGCAGTTTGTCCAGTTGACAGTGCCCTTTCCCTTCTTGCAATTTTATGAGGTCCCATTTGTCTATTCTTGACCTTAGAGCATAAGCCATTGGTGTTCTGTTCAGAAACTTTTTCCCTGTGCCCATATGCTTGAGACTTTTCCCCAGTTTCTCTTCTATTAGATGCAGTGTATCTGGTTCTATGTGGAGGTCCTTGACCAACTTAGACTTGAGGTTTTTGTACAGGGAGATAAGAATGAATCAACTTGCATTATTCTACATGTGGACCACAAGTTGAACCAGCACCATTTATTGAAAGTAATATCTTTTTTTCACTGGATGGCTTTAGCTACTTTGTCAAAGATCAAGTGACCATAGGTGTGTGGGTTCATTTCTGGGTCTTCAATTCAATTCCATTGATCTACCTGCCTGTCTCTGTACCAGTAAATACCATGAACTTTTTATCACTATTGCTCTGTAGTACAGCTTGAGGTCAGGGATGGTGATTCTTCCAGATGTTCTTTTATAATTGAGATTAGTTTTTGCTATCCTGAGTTTTTTGTTATTCCAAATGAATTTGAGAATTGCTCTTCCTAATCCTATGAAGAATTGAGTTGGAATTTTGATGGGGATTGCATTGAACCTGTACATTGCTTTTGGCAAGATGGCCATTGTTACTATATTAATTCTGCCAATCCATGAGCATGGAAGATCTTTCCATATTCTGAGGTCTTCTTTGATTTTTTCTTCAGAGACTTAAAGTTCTTGTCATACAGATATTTCATGTGTTTGGTTAGAGTCACACCAAGGTATTTTATAGTTTGTGAAGGATGTCATGTCCCTAATTTCATTCTTTTCCCATTTATCCTTTGAGTATAGGAAGGCTACTGATTTGCTTGAGTTAGTTTTGTATGCTGCTACTTTGCTGAAGTTGTTTATTTACTGTAGGAGTTCTCTTGTAGAATTTTTGGTGTCATTTAAGTATACTATCATATCATCTAAAATTACTGATATTTTAACTTCTTCCTTTCCAATTTGTATTCCTTTGACCTCCTTTTGTTGTCTAACTTCTCTAGTTAGAATGCCAAGTACCATATTGAATAGATAGGGAGAGTGGGCAGCCTTGTTTAGTCCCTGATTTTAGTGGGATTGCTTCAAGTTTCTCTCCACTTAGTTTGACGTTGGCTATTATTTTGCTATATATTGCTTTTACTATGATTAGGTATGAGCCTTGAATTCCTGATCTCTCCAAGACTTTTAACATGAAGGGATGTTAAATTTTGTCAAATGCTTTTTTCAGCATCTAATGAAATGACCTTGAGGTATTTTTCTTTGTGTTTGTTTATATAGTGGATTACATTGATGGATTTCTGTATATTGAACCATCCCTGCATCCCTGGGAAGAAGCCTACTTGATTATGGTAAATGATCATTTTGATGTGTTCTTGGATTTGGTTTGCAAGAATTTTATTGAGTATTTTTCTATCGATATTTATAAGAAAATTGGTCTGAAGTTCTCTTTCATTATTGGATCTTTGTGTGGTTTGGTATCAGCATAACTGTGGCTTCATAGAATGAATTGGGTAGTGTTCCTTCTGTTTCTATTTTGTGGAATAGTTTGAAGGGTATTGGTATTGGGTCTTTTTTGAAGGTCAGATAGAATTCTGCACTAAGCCGGGTGTGGTGGTGCACGCCTGTAATCCCAGCACTTGGGAGGCAGAGGCAGGCGGATTTATGAGTTCGAGGCCAGCCTGGTCTACAGAGTGAGTTCCAGGACAGCCAGGACTATACAGAGAAACCTTGTCTCGAAAAACCAAAAAAAAAAAAAAATTCTGCACTAAACCCATCTGGTCCTGGGCATTTTGTGATTGGGAAACTCTTAATGACTGCTTCTATTTCTTAAGGGGTTATGGGACTATTTAGATGGTTTATCTGATCCTGATTTAACTTTGGTGCCTGGTATCTTTCTAGAAAATTGTCCATTTCATCCAGATTTTCCAATTTTGTTCAGTATAGACTTTTGTAGTAAGATCTGATGAATTTTTTTTAATTTCCTCAGTTTTTGTTGTTATATCTCCCTTTTCATTTCTAATTTTATTAATTTGGATACTGTCTCTGTGCCCTCTGGTTAGTCTGACTAAAGGTTTATCTGTCCTGTTGATTTTCTCAAAGAACCAGTTTCTGGTTTTGTTGATTCTTTGTGTAATTCTTTTTGTTTCTATTTGATTGTTTTCAGTCCTCACTTTGAATATTTCTTGCCATATACTCCTCTTGGGTGTATTTGCTTCTTTTTGTTCAAGAGCTTACAAGTATGCTGTTAAACTGCTAGTATATGCTCTATCTAATTTCTTTTTGGAGGTACTCAGAGCTATGAGTTTGCCTCTTAGCACTGCTTTCATTGTATGCCATAAGTTTATATATATATATATATATATATATATATATATATATATATATATATATATATATAGAGTGCATTTTCATTGAATTCTAAAAAGTCTTTAATTTCTTTCTTTATTTCTTCCCTGGCAAAGGTATCATTGAGTAGAGCATTGTTCAGCTTCCATGTGTATGTGGGCTTTCTGTTGTTTTGTTGCTATTGAAGACCAGCCTTAGTTCATGGTAATATGATAAGATGCATGGGATTATTCCAGTATTCTTTAATCTGTTGAGGCCTGTTTTGTGACAGATTATATGGTCAGTTTTGGAGAGGGTACCATGAGGTACTGAAAAGAAGGTATATTCTTTTGTTTTAGGATGAAATGTTCTAAAGATATATGTTAAATCCATTTTGTCCATAACTTCTTTTAGTTTCACTGTGTCTCTGTTTAGTTTCTGTTTCCATGATCTGAGTGTGGGGTGTTGAAATCTCCCACTGTTATTGTATGAGGTTCAGTGTATGCTTTGAGCTTTAGTTAAATTTCTTTTATGAATGTAATGTGGGTGTCCTTGCATTTGGGGTATAGATGTTCAGAATTGAGAGTTCATCTCAGTAGATTTTTTTTCTTTGATGAGTATGAGGTGTCCTTCTCTATCACTTTTAATACTTTTGGTTAAAAGTCAATTTTATTCAATATTTGAATGGCTACTCCAGCTTGTTTCTTGGGACTGTTTGCTTGGGAAATTATTTTCCAGCCCTTTACTCTGAGGTAGTATTTGCCTTTTTCACTGAGGTGTGCTTTCTGTATGCAGCAAAATGCTGGGTCCTGTTTACATATCCAGTCTGTTTGTCTGTGTCTTTTAATTGGGGAATTGAGTCCACTGATGTTAAGAGTTACTAAGGAATTGTGATCGTTGCTTCCTGTTATTTTTGTTATTAGAGGTGGAATTATGTTTGTGTGGCTATCTCCTTTGGGATTTGTTAAAAAGATTACTTTCTTGCACTTTTTTGGGTGTAGTTTCCCTCTTTGTGTTGGAGTTTTCCATCTATTATCCTTTGTAGGGCTATATTTGTGGAAAGATATTGTGTAAATTTAGTTTTGGCATGGAATATCTTATATCTTGGTTCCCCATCTATGGTAACTGAGAGTTTTGCTGGGTATAAGTAGCCTGGGCTGGCGTTTGTGTTCTCTTGGGGTCTGTATGACATCTGCTCAGGCTCTTCTAGCTTTCATAGTCTCTGGTGAGAAGTCTGATGTAATTCTGATAGGTCTGCCTTTATATGTTACTTGACCTTTTCCCCTTACTGCTTTTAATTTTCTTTCTTTGTTTTGTGCATTTGGTGTTTTGACTATTATGTGATAGGAGGAGTTTCTTTTCTGGTCCAATCTATTTGGAGTTCTGTAGGTTTCTTGTATGTTTGTGGGCATCTCTTTCTTAGGTTAGTGACGTTTTCATCTATAATTTTGTTGAAGATATTTACTGGCCCTTTAATTTAGGAATCTTCTCTCTCTTCTATATTTATTATCCTTACGTTTGGTCTTCTCTTTGTGTCCTGGGTTTCTTGAATGTTTTGAGTTAGGAACTTTTTGCTATTTGTATTTTCCTTGACTGCTGTGTTGCTGTCTCCTATGGTATCTTCTGCACCTGAGAGTCTCCTCTATCTCTTGTATTCTATTGGTGATGCTTGCATCCGTAACTCCTGATCTCTTTTCTAGGTTTTCCATCTCCAGGGCTGGAGAAATCCCTTTGTGATTTCTTTATTGTTTCTATTTCCATTTTTATATCCTGAATGGTTTTGTTCAATTCCTTCACCTGTTTGATTGTGTTTTCTGGTAATTCTTTAAGGGATTTTTGTGTTTCCTCTTTAAGGGCTTCTACCTGTGTGTTGGGGTATCCAGGGTGTGCTGTGGTGGGAGAACTGGGTTTGGATGATGCCCAGTAGCCTTAGTTTCTGTTGCTTATGTTCTTGCCCTTGCCTCTTGCACTTATCTCTGGTGCTAGTTGGTCTTGCGGTCTCTGACTGTGGCTTCGCCCTTCTGTAAGCTCTCTCCCAGTGGGATTTGGGTGTGGAGAGCTGTGGCACAGGTTCATTTCCAGGTGCAAATGGAAACCAAAAGGATACTATCCCAGGCTGCACCTCAGTTCCTGTATCTTGAGAGCTCCAGCAGGATAGGGGAGCCTTCGGGGTAGAAGTGGTGGTCTTACCTGTACTCACAGGTGTGTCAGCACTCCTGGAAGACCAACTTTCTCCCATTGGGATTTGAGTATGGAGAGCTGTGGCACAGGGTCAACTCTGGACCAAAGAAGGATCCTGTCCCTGGCTCTTTCTTGGTTCCTGTGTCCTAATGGCTCTGGGAGGGTCCCTCTTGGGCCAGGAATTTGGGCAGAAGTGGTGGTCTCACCTGTGCTCACAGGTGGGTGTGTCAGCACTCTTGGGAGACCAGCTCTCTCCCAGTGGGATTTGGGTGTGGAGAGCTGTGGCACAGGTCCAGCTCCAGGCACAGATGGAAACCAGAAGGATCTTGTCCCAGGCTGCTCCTCAGTTCCTGTGTGCTTCTTCTCTTTCATCTCTCCTTACTCTACCTTTCTCTGCCCTCATCTGCTTCACCTCTCAACCCTTTGGAGTTTGCTCTTAATATCTGGTGCTTCCTGGTTGATGAAAGTTAGAGCTACTGCTGCTTTCACTTCTGGTGATTCTGGGTCCATGGGGGCATATTGTCAGAATGTCTCTACCCAAGCAGATGGGGGCCAAGAAACCACAAGCTGTACTCTCCAAAATTATGGGCTAAAATTAAAGCCCTCCCAAGATTTTTTGTTAAATAATCTCAGGGTTATAATGAACTCTTTATATCCTCATCAGACACCCATTAGTGGATAAGTTTGGTCCATCCTATCTCCAAAAATAGTTCCCCAAAATCAAAATTAAGCAACTAACCCACAACGCTAATTACAAAAAAAAAATCCAAAAGGAAATAGTCATGAATTAGCAACAGTGTTATTTGGAAATAGTAGAAAACACACTTTACTCAGACTAGATAGAAACAGCACCTACTGACTGACTTGACAGTTGACAAATCCAAACTGTGTTAGAAAGCCTGTATTTTCAGATACTACTGAATTCAGAACCCTGGATGATGATGTCATCACCCTGAACTTCCTCTCCACTTAGTTTTTATGACTTTTTCTGGGGAGAAGTATCCTGGCCCATTCAGTACAAAGTCGGGCAGTTCTCTGAGTGGGGAGTAAGGATGATTATAAGAAAGACAGAAAAAATATGCAAGCAACAGATATTGGAAGGTCTGCAGGTCATTACCACAGCAGCAGTGAGTGTATTTCTCATGGCATTTTTATACTACCGTTCTGTGGGAGGCAGAGCCACAAGCTAAGAGAAACAGTTTTTGAAATCTGATATCTGTTCCCATCCAAAACCCTCCCTGATCCTTCCACCAAGGCCAATAGAACTGTTATCCCCTTGCCTTGAGCCTCAGTGCACCTCCTCTTATTGTCCCATACCTCCGATGGCCAGGAAATCTGCCAACAGACCCTGACTTACCTTGACTCTGCCTGGCAGGAAGACTTTTCTTTTTTTTTCCTTCTGCTTCAGAGAAGTGGCAAATGGCACCTGACAGAAAATTAAAGAAATGTTCATTCCATACAGATAGGACGCTAGCAATGGAAGGAACTATTCCATCCAAATCTGTCTTGGTGAGCCAATGCCTTTCCTGGGGTCATTTATAGGATTGTTGCAGAGAGGTTACTTACAGGAACAAGAGTAAGGTGCACAGGAGTAGCGGTAAGGGGTTATTCATAGGTGAGGGGTGAATTACACGAACATCAGTGATGGATTACAGGAGCTAGGGTGCAAAGTAGCTGCATCACTAACAAACCCCAACCAGCATGGTAACAATTCATGCTGTCCCAACTCCTGACCAACTTCCTACTTCCTGTGGCTTATGTAGCAGAGGGTGGGATTTAGGACAGGACACATAAAATAAAGGCTGAGGCAAGAGTCAGATGATATCATCTTTTCCATGAAGGGGTGTTAACAGCCCCATCATCATTGTCATAGACCTACCTATCACTGCACTGTTTTGCTGTTTGGTTGCCATGACCGAAGTTTTTTGTAGGCTGCCATGGCAATGTGCTAAGATGGCCAAAGGTAACTTCACATCAACAGCTTCTATTCAACACCATTCTGTACTTTCTCTTGCCATATAACATAGCTTTAGATAGCTCTAAAATTATACCCCCTAGACTAACAGTGACAGCACACATACATATTCTCTCTATCATGATGATTTGTTAACCAAGGTAAGGCAGCCATCTTTCCCTCTTTGGGCACATGCATAAACTTGAACCAAGCATTCTGGATGAGAGTGTAGGATATTGTGGACATCCTGGGTCATGGACCAAATGGATCCATGGACCAAACTACATTTTTTTATCTTATGACTCTTCATCTCAATTGTGAACTTGACAAAATCTAGCATCACTTTTGGAGATAAGCCTCTTAGGCATGCCTGAAAGAAATGATTTATTTTTCTATCAAAGGTATTTAACCCAAAAATTACCATAGTCCCTATGGTGGTTTGAATACACTTGGCCCAGAGAATAACACTATTAGGAGGTGTGTGGTCTTGTTGGAGTAGGTGTAGCCTTGTTGGAGGAAGTGTGTCAACTTTGGGGGATGGGCTTTGAGACTCTCCTCCTAGCTGCCAGTCTTCTTCTATAAGCCTTCAGATCAAGAAGAACTCTCAGCCCCTCCAGCTCCATGCCTGCCTGCATGCTACCATGTTACCACTGTGATGATAATGGACTGAACCTCTGAACCTGGAAAACAGCCCCAAACAAGAGTTGCCTTGGTCATGGAATCTCTTTACATCAATGGAAACCCTAACTAGACAGTCCCCCTTCTACTTTGTCCCAATCAGCCAACTGCATTAGAATGTAAAGTTGAGCTTTAACCAATGGGATGAGACAGTCACTAGCTACAACAGGCATAGAAGACAAAAGCTATCTTGTCTGAGTAAGCTAAATAGCTCTCTTAGAGTTTCACTGCTATGAAGAGACAACATGACGAGAGAAATTCTTATAAAGGACATTTTATTGGAGCTGGCTTTCAGTTTCAGAGGTTCAGTCCATTATCATCATAGTGGGAAGTATGGCAGTGTCTAGGCAGACACGGTGCAGAAGGAGCTGAGAACTCTACATCTTGATCCAAAGGCAGCAGCAGGAGAAAATTGGCATCTGCAGGCAGTGAGGGTGAGGGTTTCTCTTCTACCCTGGGAGGAGCTTAAGCACAGAACATCAAAGTCCATGCCCTTAGTAACACACTTGAAGTGACTTCTGAACAACAAGGCCACACCTACACCAAAAAGACCACACCTCCTAATAGACACACTTTCCATGGGCCAAGCATATTCAAACCACCACAATAGCCCTATTTAGTTACTAGTGCACCCTTTTTACAAAAAAAAAAAATGCTTTGCCAAGTTACTTTCTCTTTGTTAGTATATTCCTTTGTACAACATCAAGATTTATTTTGCTAACAATTGTAGGGTTCATTCAGAATTTCAAATCCATCTAATGGAGTCTTTAGATTTCCTCCTGTAGGGGAAGATGCCCTTCCCCCATTGAGGTGACCTCCACAACCTCAGGTGAATGACATTTTTTCATATTCATAATAATTCCAGGTCAGAAAGTTTCTCAGGAAAAAAAAATGCCTCAGAGACCAGAAAACCCTTGTACAAAAAGACTAAGGTAGGAAAGGCAAAGAATGGCAATATACTTCTTGGTGGCCCAATCATCCTAGAGGTTGGATAAGAGAATGAATGAGACAGATCACTGACATAAGGTGAGTGTGGAGACCTGATCCATAACTCCATAGGTGTCTGAAGTGACTTCTGAATGCTAAGACATACCTGACACAGCACTGCCCATTGAGGGAGTTGGTTGGAGATGTATGGAGCATTCAAAATGAGCTGGGTGCTGGGCGTGGTGGCGCATGCTTGTAATCCCAGCACCTGGGAGGCAGAGGCAGGCGGATTTCTGAGTTCGAGGCCAGCCTGGTCTACAGAGTGAGTTCTAGGACAGCCAGAACTACACAGAGAAACCCTGTCTTGAAAAGCCAAAAAAAAACAAACAAACAAAATGAGCTGGGTGCTTAGATACTGATTGGTTATCAAAGTACAAGAAATCTCTATTGTGTAGGGATGAGAGTCTGATAGGTTAACTCTCATAAACCCAGGATGGGAAACTGAGTTTTAAAAAATCTAAATAATGTCCCCCAACAGGGAATAACCAACTCCTCTGGCTCACCTAGAGACACACCTCCCCCACTCACATTTCACAAATCTATCTGATCTCAGCCCAAACCATGGCTAGTTTTTCTCTCAGGTCCTGTAAGAGAAAAAGATGCTCAAGTCACTTTCTCCTTCCAGCTCCAATATGTGCTTCCAGTGCAACAGCCCCACCTATGGGCACAGCTAGACTTACCCTCTATTTCTCTCATGGGTTCCCCTTCCCAGCAACACTTGGCCCTAGAAACGGGAGGGAAGTCAAAATGTCTCTAGAGGACACCACACTGTTGGAGTTCACAGTTACAATTTGTGGTAAAGCATGTAGACTCGCTTTTTGTTGAGTGAGACCAAGGAAGTTATTTCTCTGCCTCTTTGCTTTGCCTCTTTTATTTTTTCCAATTCTGCATGCCTAAGCTAGACCCATACTAACCTAACTGCATTTTTTCTGTTTAAGAAAAAGAATAACTATCCATGTTTAACCTGTGAGACACACATATCCCGAGAGACTTGTGTCCTGATGGGGCTTATTTTATCATAGAGCTAAGTTCACAATAAGCAGAAAGAACTCACTACTATATTCTCACTAATTTGGCTGGTGACTTATCAACATGAAGAAAACCAGGTGACTTGGTCATCACCCTGGTTGGTAGCATCATCATAATGGCCATAACCATGTGACTCCACTACCATCTGGCTTTATGCACCATATGGCATGAGTCAAAATGGTGGCAACCATAAAACTACCTGAGCTCCCAGTGGAGTCCCATTCTAGAATTTACTGCACCCCAGGCCTACAGTGACAGGTCCCGAGCCTCTTCTCCCAACTTGTTTTCCCTTCTGGTTTTCACCTTGCTTGGTGCCTAGTAGAATCATGGAAATGGGAAATCTAGAGGGACTCCAACATGGTTGTCCTGCCAAGTGATAAGGTCAATGCATTGTTACTTTAGACTACAGAGATAAGACCAGACTTCCACAGTGGATTTTTGCTTGTTTCTTTTGCTTGGTTTTGACAAATCATTTTATATGATGTGTTTCCTGGTTTCTAGCAAGGCTTTAGAGCTATCCCAGCCATATGTCCCCAACACTAGCCGGCTACCAAAGGGAGTTGACACTCTGAAATGTAGACTTGGAGAGCTCATGTGAACTTTCAGGGAGAGTGTGGGAAAGGCCAATCCCTATGGAACCCAAAGGACAGATTTCCAGGTGCTAGACAAGCTGCCACCAGAGGGCATCTCCAGCAGCTGGGGTGGGGCACCCTGGTAATGTGGGCTGTGCTGGGCCGTCATGCCCATTCTTTCTGCCCTGTGTCTCCAGTGCTGTTGTTCTTTGAGTTGGAGTGTTCTTTCCCTTCCCCAGACTCCTTTGCTTCATGTCTGTGTCTGCTTCTGTTTCTGTCCCACTGAGCCCCACACACCCTAAATTTTTATTTTACTTTGTTATGGCTCCATAAATAGGCTAAGGAAGAAGCGCAGGTTGATGCCACCAGTTTCCAGGTGCTAGACAGGTTGCCACCAGTGTGCTACCTCCCAGACAAAATCTCCAAGATACTTGCATTTTAGTATTGAACTGGCCCTCTCTGCTCCAGATGTGCTCCCATAGTGGCCCCTGGACCATCTCCTCATGGAGAATCCTCTCTCCCTCTCTCTGTCTCTCTATCTATCTCTCCTTCTCTCCCCCATCTCCCTCTCTCCTTCCATCCCTCCATCCTTCCCTCTCAATTGGGATGGGACATTGTGGTGGTTTGAATAGGTTTGTCTCTCATAGACTCATGTGTTTGAATGCTTGGCCCACAGGAAATAGCACTATTCAGAGGTGTGTCTTTATTGTAATAGGCGTGGCTTTTTCGGAGGAAGTGTGTCACTGTAGGAGTGAGCTTTTAGGTTTCCTAGTGCTCACATTCTGCCTTGTGTGGAATCAGAGTCCCTTCCTGGCTGTCTGGGGAAGAAAGTCTCCTCCTGGCTGCCTTTGGATCAAGATGTAGAATTCTGGGCTCCTCCAGCACCATGTCTGCCTTCATACTGCCATGCTAACCACCATAAAGATAATGCTCTGAACCTCTGAAACTGTAAGCCAGCCCCAATTAAATTTTTGCCTTTATAATGTTTGCCATGGTCATTGTACTGGCTAGTTTTGTGTGTCAACTTGACACAGGCTGGAGTTATCATAGGAAAAGGAGCTTCAGTTGGGGAAGTGCCTCCATGAGATCTAGCTGTGGGGCATTTTCTCAATTAGTGATCAAGTGGGGGAGAGCCCCTTGTGGGTGGTACCATCTCTGGGCTGGTATTCTTGGGTTCTATAAGAGAGCAGGCTGAGCAAGCCAGGGGAAGCAAGCCAGTAAGTAACATCCTTCCATGGCCTCTGCATCAGCTCCTGCTTCCTGACCTGCTTGAGTTCCAGTCCTGACTTCCTTTGGTAATGAACAGCTGTGTGGAAGTGTAAGCTCAATAAACCCTTTCCTCCCCAACTTTGCTTCTTGGTCATGATGTTTGTGCAGGAATAGAAACCCTGACTAAAACAGTCATGGTGTCTCTTCACGGCAATAAAACCCTAAGACAGAAGTTTATCCCTATTCTCTCCTCTGCTCAGTCATTGGCTGATCAGTTTTTATTGGCCACAAACACTTTACAATAAACTTTAAATAAGTTATTAGACATATATTTTGTTGGCATAATGTTATTGCACACTGATCTCCTAGATCCTTCAGCACAGCTGAACAAAGGGGTTGAAGAAGGAGCTTGAGGTATAGAATTGATTGAGTATGTTGTTTTGGAAGTGATTATATTAAATCAGAAATTATAAACAATCATGTCTCAGTATCAGCACCTTGAGCACCTACGTATTAATTTCTAAATACAAATCTTTGAAGACTACATCCCTCAGTCATACAGGCTGCAAGAGAGCCTGGGGAAGAACACGGTTAGCTTGTAAGGCCCCTAGGAGAAGGCCAAGAAGGTGGAAGTGTTAGGTTAGATGAGACTTCCGTAGTTGTGGTTTCTATTGCTACGATAAAACATCATGACTAAAGCAACTTACAGGCTTACAAGTCTCAAGTCACATTTCATTATTCAGGGAAGTCAGGGCAGGAACTCGAGCCCGGAACTGAAGAAGAAGAGGCCATGGAGGAGTGATGTGCGTTGGCTTGCTCCTCAAAGCCTGCTCAGTTTGCTTTCTTAGAGCAGGACCACCTATTCAGGAGTGGCACTACATACACTTGAGCTGGGCCCTCCCTTATCAATCATCAAGCAAGAAAATGCCCCCACCCACTTTCACACAGGTCATCTGATGGGGACATTTTCTCAGCTAACATTTCCTCTTCCAAAATGACTCCAGGTGTCAAGATGAGAAAACTAACCAACACATTGACTGAGCCAAATTATACTCTAACGCAGTCTCCCAATGTGTAATCTAGAAAATCTGGCTACTGAGTTCATCCTGGCAAATCTGTAAATCACTGGCACAAGAGGAAATAACTAAAGACCTTCAAACTGAAGCCAAGGGCACACTTGGAAGAAGTCAAGAGTTAAAAATTGTTACAGTTGAGATTTGTACTAGGGATATAGCAGCTAACAAAACTTTTTTCTTTTTGAGACACAGTCTCTCTTTATAGCCTTGGCTAGCTTAGAATACACTATTTTGATGAAGCTAGTTTTGAACTGCTAGAGATCAGCCTGCCTCTACCTCCCAAATGTTGGGATTGCATCACATCCAACTAACAAAACAGATATTTAAAATATCAGAGAAAACCAGATGAGGTAGCTCACATCTGTAATTCACAATCAGAATCAGAGGTTAAGGCAGCAGGGGTCAGAGAATGGAGAAAACTGGGAGTAGAGTGCAGGGCTTGTTATGCAGTTGACAAAGTAGGAGTAAGAGTTTGAGGTCAACAACTTGGCCCAGGGCAGAGCCCACACTCCAGACCCCTTCCCACACCCAAAGATAGCCTAAATTCCAGGTTGTTTGACACAACCATGCTCACAGGTGAGACATCCTGCCACCTCAATACCTGGCCCAACTAGGACCCCCATGGGGCCCAGCAGAGGTGGACCTTATCCACCCTGCCCTGGTGGAGACACATCTTCCTTCCAGCCCACAACTCAGCCTAAGGAAGAGCTGGTGCTCCAGGCCGCCTCTGATATCCAGAAACAGCTTGACTCCCAGGAGTTCCATCACAACCAGGCTCAGAAGCTCACAGGAGGGACAAGATCCAGTCAGAGACAGCAAGGACAGTTAATACCTGAGATAGTCAGATGGTGAGAGGCAATCACAAGAACATATGCAACAGAAACCAGTGCTACTTGGCACCATCAGAACCTAGTTTTCTAACCACAGTAAGGCCTTAACACACATGAAAAGCATTATTCTGACCTAAAATCCCATCTCATGAAGATGATACAGGACCTTAAGGAGGACATAAATAACTTCACTAAGGAAATACAGGAGAACATGGGTAAACATATAGAAGCCCTTAAAGACAAAACACAAAACATCCCTTAAAGAAATACAGGAAAACACAATCAAACAGGTGAATGAATTTTTTTTTTGGTTTTTTTTTCAAGACAGGGTTTCTCTGTGTAGCCCTGGCTGTCCTGGAACTCACTCTGTAGACCAGGCTAGCCTCGAACTCAGAAATCCGCCTGCCTCTGCCTCCCAAGTGCTGGGATTACAGGCGTGCGCCACCACGCCCGGCTCCAGGTGAATGAATTTAACAAAACCATCCAGTATCTAAAAATGGAAATAGAAACATTAAAGAAAACACAATGGGAGACAACCCTGGAGATGGAAAACCTAGAAAAGAGATCAGGAGACACAGATGCAAGCATTGCCAACAGAATACAGATAGAAGAGAATCTCCGGTGTAGAAGACATCATAGAAGATATTGACATGACAGTCAAAGAAAATGCAAAGTGCAAAAGGTTCCTAACCCAAAACATCTAGGAAATTCAGGACACAATGAAAAGACCAAACCTAAGAATAAGAGGAATAAAAGAGAAAGAGAGAAGATTCCCAATGTAAAGGGCCAGGAAACAACTTCAACAAAATGATAGAAGAAAACTTCCCTAACCTAAAGAAAGAAGTGGTAATAACCATACAAGAAGCCTACAGAATACCAAGCAGACTTGACCAGAAAAGAAATTCCTCCCATCACATGATAAACAAAGCACTAAATGCACAGAAGAAAGAAAGAATATTGAAAGAGGTAAGGGGGAAAGGCCAAGTAACATATAAAGGCAGGCCTATCAGAATCACACCAGACTTCTCAACAAAGACTCTAAAAGCCAGAAGATCTTAAGTAAATGTCATAGAGACCCTAAGAGGACACACCACCAGCCCAGGCTACTGTACCCAGCAAAACTCTCAATCACCATAGATGCAGAAACTAAGATATTCCATGACAAAACCAAATTTACACAATGTTTTTCCACTAACCCAGCCCTACAGAGGATAACAGAAGAAAAAGTCCAACACACGGGGAAAAACTACATACACCCACAAAAAAAACAAGAAACTAATCAGCTCACAACAAACCCAAAAGAAAAGAACCACACAGGGCTGGAGAGATGGCTCAATGGTTAAGAGCACCGACTGCTCTTCCAGATGTCATGAGTTCAATTCCCAGCAGCCACATGGTGGCTCATAACCATCTGTAATAGAATCTGATGCCCTCTTCTGGTGTGTCTGAAAACAGCTATAGTGTACTCATATAAATATAATAAATAAATCTAAAAAAAATTAAAAAAGAAAAGAACCACACAAACATAAATTCATCACTAACAACAAAAATAACAGGAACCAACAATTATTGGTCTTTAATATCTCTCAACATAAACTGACTCAATTCTCCAATAAAAAGACATGGGCTAACAGACTGGATATGGAATAGGACCCAGCATTTTGTTGCATACAGGGAACACAAATCAGTGACAAAGACAGACACGACATTAGACTAAAGGGCTGGAAAAAGATTTTCCAGGAAAATAGTTTCAAGAAACAAGCTAGAGCAGCCATTTTAATATCCAATAAAATAGACTTTCAACCAAAAGTTATTAAGTGAGATGGGAAAGTATACTTTATACTCATCAAAGGAAAAATCCACCAAGGTAAACTCTCAATTCTGAACATCTATGCCCCAAATGCAAGGGCAACCACATTTGTAAAAGAAACATTACTAAAGCTCAAAACACACATTGGTCCTCACACAATAATAGTGGGAGATTTCGACACCCCACTCTCACCAATGGACAGATCGTGGAAACAGAAACTAAACATAGACACAGTGACACTAAAAGAAGTTATGGACCAAATGGATTTAACAGATATCTACAGAACATTTCACCCTAAATCAAAAGAATATACCTTCTTCTCCACACCTCATGGTACATTCTCCTAAATTAACCATATAATCAGACACAAAATACAAGATACAAGAATATTGGAAATAATCCCATGCATTCTATCAGATCACCATGGATTAAAGCTAGACTTAAATAACAACAAAAACAACATAACCCACATACCCATGAAAACTGAACAACTCTCCACTTATTGATAACTTGGTCAGGGAAGAAGTAAAGAAATTAAGGACTTTCTAGAATTTAACAAAAATGAAGACATAGCATACCCAAACTTATAAGACATAGTGAAAGCAGTGCTAAGAGGAAAATTCATAGCACTGAATACCTTCATAAAGAAATTGGAGAAATCCTACATTAGCAGCTTAACAGCATATCTGAAATCTCTAGAACAGAAAGAAGCAAACACAACAAAGAAGAGTACACAGCAGAAAATAATCAAACTCAGAGCTGACATCAACTAATTAGAAACAAAGAGAACCATGCAAAGAATCAACAAAAAATAAAACTGGTTCTTTGAGAAAATCAACAAGATAGATAAACCCTTAGCCAAACTAACTAAAGAACACAGAGACAGAATCCAAATTAATAAAATCAGAAATGAAAAGGGAGATATATACCGGGCAGAGGTGGCACACACCTGTAATCCCAGCACTTGGGAGGCAGAAGCAGGAAGATTGCTGAGTTCGAGGCTAGTCTGGTCTACAGAGTGAGTTCCAGGACAGCCAGGGCTACACAGAGAAACTCTGTTATGAAAAAACAAAGAAAACAAAAAACAAAAAAACAAAATAGGGGGGGGCTCGAGAGATGGCTCAGCAGTTAAGAGCACTGACTGCTCTTCCAGAGGTCCTGAGTTCAAATCCCAGCACCCACATGGTGGCTCACAACCATCCATAATGAGATCTGATGCCATCTTCTAAAGACAGCTACAGTGTACTTATAATAAATAAATAAATAAATAAATCTTTTAAAACAAAACAAAAAAGAAAAGGGAGATATAACAACAGAAACTGGGGAAATTCAAAAAATCATCAGATCCTACTACAAAAGCCTATACTCAAAAAAAAAAAAAACTGGAAAATCTGGACTAAATGAATGACTTTTAGACAGACCAAACCAGGTACCAAAGTTAAATCAGTATCAGATAAACCACCTAAACAGTCCCATAACCCCTAAAGAAATAGAAGCAGTCCTTAAAAGTCTCCCAACCAAATAAATGTTCAGGGCCAGATGGTTTTAGTGTAGAATTCTATCAGGCTCTCAAAAAAGACCTAATAGCAATACTTCTCAAACTATTTCACAAAATAGAAACAGAAGGCATACTACCTAGTTCATTCTATGAAGCCACACTTAGTCTGATACCTAAGCCACACAAAGACCCAAAAAAGAAAGAGAACTACAGGCCAACTTCACTTATGAAATTAATGCAAAAATACTCAATAAAATTCTCACAAACCAAATTCAAGAACACATAAAAATGACCATTCACCACAATCAAGTAGGCTTCATTCTAGGAATGCAGAAATGGCTCAATATATGGAAATCCATCAAGGTAATAGACTATAAACAAACTCAAAGAAAAAAATCACATGATCATCTCATTAGATGCTGAAAAAGCCTTCAACCAAATACAATACCCCTTCATATTAAAAGTCTTAGAGCCGGGCGGTGGTGGCGCACGCCTTTAATCCCAGCACTTGGGAGGCAGAGGCAGGCGGATTTCTGAGTTCGAGGCCAGCCTGGTCTACAGAGTGAGTTCCAGGACAGCCAGGACTATACAGAGAAACCCTGTCTCAAAAAAAAAAAAAAAAAAGTCTTAGAAAGATCAGAAATTCAAGGCACATAACTAAACATAATAAAAGCAATATACAGCAAACCAACAGCCAACATCAAATTAAATGGAGGGAAACTTGAAGCAATCCCACTAAAATCAGGGACAAGTCAAGGCTTCTCCTCACTCTCCATATTTATTCTCTATAGCACTCAAAGTACCAACCAGAGCAATTGGACAACAAAAAGTTCAAAGTGATACAGATCAGAAAGGAAGAGGTCAAAGTATCACTATTTGCAGATGATATCATAGTATACATAAGTGACCCCAAAATTCTACCAGAGAACTTCTACACCTGATAAACCACTTCAGTAAAGTGGCTGGATATAAAACTAATTCAAGCAAATCGGTAACCTTTCACTACACAAAGAATAAATGGGCTGAGAAAGAAATTTAGGAAACACCACCCCTCACAATAGTCACAAATAATATAAAGTAACTCTAATCAAGCCAGTGAAAGATTCGTACAACAAGAACTTCAGGTCTCTGAAGAAAGAAATAGAAGATGACCTCAGGATGTGGAAAGATCTCCCATGCTCGTGGATCAGTAGAATTAATATAGTAAAAGTGGCCATCTTGCCAAAAGCAAACTACAGATTCAATGCAATCCCCATCAAAATTCCAACTCAATTCTTCACAGAGATAGAAAGAACAACTCTCAACTTCATCTGTAATTAAAAAAAAAAAAAACAGGATCGCAAAAACAATTCTCAGTTTGTTCTCAGAACTTATAGGGGAATCACCATTCCTCACCTCAAGCTACACTACAGTGCAAAAGTGATAAAAACCACATGGTGTTGGTACAGAGACAGACAGGTAGACCAATGGAATAGAATTGAAGACCCAGAAATAAAACCACATGTTGGGCCTTATTCGGCCAGATACCGAGGCCTAGTGAGGAAGCCCGAGCCTTTGCTGAGTTTAGAGACCTGTCTTCCGAACTGGCAAGACTCAGCACAACCCACTCAGGCCCGCCTCTGCAAAAGCTGCCGCTGGTGTAAAGCATTCTTACTGGTCAGCTAAGTCACCCCTACCCATCGTCATCTCTCACCCAGCTATTAAAAGTGACGACTTCATGAGCTTTGTAGACAAATAGATGGAACTAGAAAATATCATCCTGAGTGAGGTAACCCAGAATCAAAAGGATATACATGGTATGCACTCACTGATATGTGGCTATTAGCCCCAAAGCACAGAATACCCGTGATATAACTCAAAGACCATATGAAGCTTAATAAGAAGGACGATCAAAGTGTGGATGCTTCAAACCCAGTTAGAAGGAGGAACAAAATAATCATGGGAGGCAGAGGAGGGGAGGACCTGGGTGGGAGAGGGGAGGGGGAGGAAGAAAAGGAGGACAGGATCAGGTATGGGAAGAGATGAGAGAGAAGTCCAGAGGGCCAGGGGAATGAATAGAAAGAAGTAGCAGTGGAGGTTGGAGAACCACTAGAAAGTCCCAGATGCCAGAATTCAAGAGGCTCCCAGGACCCAACGGGGATAGCAGTAGCCGAAATACCCAACAGAGGGGGATAGAACCTGAAGAGACCACCTCCAGTAGATAGACATGGTACCCAGTTGAGAGATGGGGGGCACCCACCCATCTAAAAGATTTTTACGGAGAATTGTCCCTGGCTAAAGGAAATGCAGGGACAAAAATAGAGCAGAGGCTGAAGGAAAGGCCACCGAGAGACTGCCCCGCTGTGCATTCCATCTACAGACACCAAACCCTGACACTATATTGCTGATGCCACGGAGTACTTACAGACAGGAGTCTGGTATGACTGTCCTCTGAGAGGCTCTGCTGGCACCTGGCTGAGACAGATGCACATACTCATAGCCAACCACTGGACTGAGCCCGGGGATCCCAATGGAAGGGTTAGGGGAAGGGCTGAAGGAGCTGAAGGGGATTGCAACCCCATATGAAGGACAACGGTATCAATTAACCCTCAGAGCTCCCAGGGACGAAACTACCAACCAGAGAGTATACATGAGCAGGTTCATGGCTCCCCGCTACATATGTAGCAGAGGACTGCTTCATCTGGCATCAGTGGGAGTGGTGGCACTTGGTCCTGTAGCAGCTTGACACCCCAGAGAAGGGGGATGCTAGAGGGATGAGGTGGGAGTGGGTGGGTGTTCAGAAGGGGAGCACCCTCTTAGAAGTAAAGGGGAGGAGGAGGAAGGGAGAGGGTTTCATGGAAGGGAGACCAGGAAGGGGGATAACATTTGAAATGTAAACAAATAAAATGGTTAATAAATTTGTAAGAAGGGGGAGGGGTTGAGGTCATCCTTGGCTGTGTATTGGATTTGAAGCCTGCCTGATGAGAGGAGACAGGGAGAGGGCGAGAAAGAGCAAGGCGGAGAGTGGGGAGAGACATCAAGACCGTCTTGAGCTATGTGCTGAGATGCTGTCAAGAGCAGAATAGATTAAGAGAATAGAACAGAGGCTGTTGGCTCCGGCTTAGACTCTATTCCCGCCTTTTACCCCCTCCCCTCCCCCCCCACTCCCTTCTTCCTCCAGGTTGGTAAGTCTGTGGTTGAAAGCCCGCAGATGCTCTAGCAGATCACGAACACCTGCAACAGTTCTCTTATAGGTTGCTCTCCCCAGCCCACACCGACAGCCACTCCGCACTCTTCAGTCCAAGGGAAGGAAGGAGGAGGGGAGTAAGGAGGAGAAGGTGGGAGGAAATAGAAAAAGATGGAAGGACAAAGGAAAGGAGAGAAAGCCACTCGCCACACATACCTAATCTAAGACGTGGTCAGGGATTACAGTGTGCTCTGAGTGACCAGCCCCTTTCCCAGAGTATAGTAAAGTAAAACTAGCTTAAAAAAGCAAACAAGTATTAGATATTAATTTATTGGTGTCCTTAGCGGTTTACTACAGCGTTGCTTGCACTCCTGTTGGCCGAGCTTGGCTTCACTTGCCACCTGATATTGTCCTAGAGGACCGGCCGGGACGGCGGGCCGCTGCCCTCCACGGCCGGGACGGTGGGCCGCTGCCCTCCACGGCCGGGACGGTGGGCCGCTACCCTCCACGGCCGGGACGGCGGGCCGCTGCCCTCCACGGCCGGGACGGTGGGCCGCTGCCCTCCACGGCCGGGACGGCGGGCCGCTGCCCTCCACGGCCGAGACGGTGGGCCGCTGCCCTCCACGGCCGGGACGGTGGGCCGCTGCCCTCCACGGCCGGGACGGCGGGCCGCTGCCCTCCACGGCCGGGACGGCGGGCCGCTGCCCTCCACGGCCGGGACGGCGGGCCGCTGCCCTCCACGGCCGGGACGGTGGGCCGCTGCCCTCCACGGCCGGGACGGTGGGCCGCTGCCCTCCACGGCCGGGACGGCGGGCCGCTGCCCTCCACGGCCGGGACGGCGGGCCGCTGCCCTCCACGGCCGGGACGGCGGGCCGCTGCCCTCCACGGCCGGGACGGCGGGCCGCTGCCCTCCACGGCCGGGACGGCGGGCCGCTGCCCTCCACGGCCGGGACGGCGGGCCGCTGCCCTCCACGGCCGGGACGGCGGGCCGCTGCCCTCCACGGCCGAGACGGCGGGCCGCTGCCCTCCACGGCCGGGACGGCGGGCCGCTGCCCTCCACGGCCGGGACGGCGGGCCGCTGCCCTCCACGGCCGGGACGGCGGGCCGCTGCCCTCCACGGCCGGGACGGTGGGCCGCTGCCCTCCACGGCCTGCTGAATCCCGCCAGCACTCACTCGCTTGCTTGCCCACCCACCTTGCGGTTTTAAAGTATAAAATAAAATTACAAAACCTTGCAGGAGCTGAGCTGGCTTCGGTCCACTGGTGACATCTCTCTTCCTCTCTATGGACTCCAGGAAGGTTCCCCCAACAATCTCTGTCCTTGGGCTCAAAGACTCTGTGTTATCAGAGGGCTCACTAAATCACAGACCAATTTGCTGGACCCCAAATCACAGACCAGCACCAGTCTTTTCCCTACCTTGAAGGGATGATAAAAGTCACAGAATTGGCCATTCTTAAATAGAAATTCAAACAGAAGATCACCCATTACCCGGTTAAGTCATTATCATTCTCCCTGGACCCTCCCAGTTCCCCAACCTCCCTTTCAGCCCTTGTGCAATCACGGTCAGAGGAGCGACGTTTCTTCCTCTGACCTGCCTGCTCGTCCATCTTCCAGTCTGTTTTCTGCCTCCCTCTCTAAGTCGAGGGAAGTAAAAGCCTTTCACACTGATAAGAGCTGGAGCATCAGGGGCTTGTTTTATTTAAAAAAAAAAAAACAAAAACAAAACAAAAACAAAAACAAAAACTCGCCGGGCGTGGTGGTGCACGCCTGTAATCCCAGCACTTGGGAGGCAGAGGCAAGCGGATTTCTGAGTTCGAGGCCAGCCTGGTCTACAGAGTGAGTTCCAGGACAGCCAGAGCTACACAAGAGAAACCCTATCTCGAAAAACCAAAAAACAAAACAAAACAAAACAAAAAAAAAAAAAAAAAAAAAAACTCTCCCGACCAGAATAAATTTGCCTTCATGATGTTAAACAATGTTAATAAAACAAACTGAAATTGCATGTGATGTCACTCAGGAGGCTGGGACAAGGAGAGTTCAAAGCCAGCCTGGGTTACATAGGAGAACGGGCCTGGTAAAGGGGGAGGGAGGGGGTAAAGGAGGGGGGAAGAAGAAACAAATGTATTTAGTTCTTTCGCTACTAATGACTTTTTGCCTCTTCTTTAAACTAACAGAATCCCTGTAAACAGATTCCTGTGCAGAGTAGTTTCTGCACTCTCCCAAAATTTGGGGGTATTTCTGGCATACTTTCAGTGCTATGAAAAGGACTTAGAGCCAGAACTGAACTTGCGAGTACATAACAGGATCGCTTTCTTAAGTCCACATACTACACATTGCTTTGCATGGATTACCACATATCATAAGCAAGTAGACATATTCTGAGCATTTGACTCCTTTTTCTAGGATGTTGTCCGGTCGTTTATTTGCAACTCAAAATGTTACCCAGCCAACCAGGTAGGAACCTCATCTTACCCCAGGTGGGACTCGAACCCACAATCCCTGGCTTAGGAGGCCAGTGCCTTATCCATTAGGCCACTGGGGCAGACAGCTCCTTAGCCCCTTGAAAAATGCTAAGTGTAATATTTTCTCACCGGTCGCTAAGGCGTTATCCAGTAATTAGAGTGGATTTCTTATCTGAGTTGCCACGGCCCTCCAGGCCCTGCGCCCTCGCGGTCCTCGAGCTCCGGCCGTGCTCCTGAAACCTCAGCCCATCACTCTGCAGGGACCTGCGCCTGCGCTTCCTTCCCAGGGCTTCCTGGCTCTAGACACACCCCATTCGTCTTAGGCTACAGACTTGGGTAGCACTAGAAAATTGAGGGTGCCTGACTGGCTCCGACGGTAAAACCCTGGGCCCTCGAAAAGTCCTCAGGGGGTTCTTGCGGGTGTTCCTCCCCGGTCCGTCCCTGAACGGTGCTGCGGAGAGAGACGCAGGAGCAGACCCCCTACTGAAACTGGAATGACCTCAGATGATCCTATAAGGCTAGACAGAAGTCAGAGCCTTCTCCACCTCCCAGGCGCGCAACCCCGGGACTGAACGCCGCCTTCGAAGCTTGGCCATCGTTCAGGACCCTGAAGATTCAGCCCGGAGCTTCTCAGTGTAGACACCGGCGCAACAGGAGTATCGGGGCTTCAGACAGCCCTCCCACCCCGAAGCGATCCCTCGTTCACGGTAGCTGGCAATTTACCCAGTGGTAAAAATTCGCCAGAGTCTGGAGCTGTTCCGATACGTCCCCACCCCGCCTTCCAGCTCCCGGAACCCTAGAGGACTCCTTCCTCCTCTTCGCGTCTCTCGTCGTTTTCTGCCCAGGAATCGCCCTGCAATTTCGAAACGTCGAGCTGAGAGGCCGGGGTTCAGTCAAGACTCTGCAGGGGCAGACGGGCTGCCTACGGTTCTTGGAGTACGTTTCCCATCCGAAGTGAAGTGCGAGGTCTTCTCTAGTTTAAAAATCCTTTGCATTTTTCCGGAGAAAAAAAGGGAAGCACCGACGCAGACCTAACTAGTTCCGGGCGCGGCTTCCCTGTCTCGGGTCTGCTCTCCCAGGGACCTGGAAAAAAAAAAAAAAAGCTACAGCCCAGAGAATCCGAGAAGGCACGAACTTTTGACCATTTTTCGGGTCGTGCTGGGACCCAAGCAGACTTAGAGGCCAATGATCTGGAACCAGATTTGCACTTAAGGACTACGGGCCAACTTCAAACTGGGGTTTATTAGAAAGCCAGATGTCTTGCAGATTGTCCCACAACCCTGTTTTCTCTAATTGTGTTTTGTCTCATGTAGCCCAGGATGCCTCAAACACACTAAAAAGCCAAATATGACCTTGAACTTCCGACCCTCCTGCCTTCCCTTCCCAGCATGGTTTGTACCGCCACGCTGAGCTTCTAATTATTTTTCGCGTATGAGTCAAACTTGGAGGGGGAGGGGCAAAAATGTTGCATAGGCACTGGGACTACTCAGGAAAATGTCAGCTTGGTAAATCAAGCTCAACCATTTGGTTGAGCTATATTTCCGAATGCCTGGGTGGCATGTGCACATTATTCTTGCATGTTTGATAAACTTGTTCGTTGTAACTTAGTCGTTTCCGATAAGATGCAAAAAAGTCCCCTCCTTTTCTCCGTTTCTTTAGATGGAGAGCAGGGAATCTAACCAGAAACTTGAGGCATGCTAGAAAGGGCTCTCCCGCCTTCTCCTTGGGCCCACTCCTTGACGGTTACTGAAGAGTGCAGCAGTGGGGAACCCAGGGGATGTACTGTGTTCTCCACAAACCCTGGAGAGATAGGTGAGGGTCTCAACATCTTAAGGGCCCTCCTCTCCCAGGAGAAAAACTTCCCAGAAAGAGCGTCGAGGGGATGGAGGCAGGTAGGGTATTTTTCTATGCATACTGATCTGTATGACACAGATTCCGATGACTGGAGGCTGGTGCATCCCAGACGCCTGCTCCAGTTCTCCCTGCGTTCCCCCAGGGCTCCAGAGTGATTGGCGATTGCCGTCTAGGTAGCTATAACTCTGAGGCTCCGTGCGCCTTCTCGTATCCACATAAATGTGGCCAAGAATTTTGTTTTTAAAGTTCTCTGATGCACTTGTTGGAACTGGGGTTGGAGGGGAACAACTACTTAGCCCGGGCTATCCTAAACTCAGTTCTCCTGTTCTCCTGCCCTCTCCGCCCTGGAGATGCTGTATGTTTGTATCCCAGGCATACACCATCCTACTTGCGGCCGAGGTTGCTTTTGCTTTGTTGTGTATTGCTTGCAACACCACAGCTGAATTGATTTTTTTTTTTTAAATCTCAACATTTCCCATTATTTTTATCCAGTGGTTAGTTTGAATAATCCCAGCCATTCTCGGTGGAAATTTTGAGTTATGAATAACCGACGCTCTAGCTCAGCTAATTGCTCCCCTAACCCTGGGTTCCAACCTGAACGCCAGATTAATAGACATGCCTATGTTTCCAGCACACAAGAAGTGAAGGCAGGAAGATTGGAAATGCAGTTATCCTTGGCTTTGTTCAGGACCAGCCTGAGCTACAGGAGAAAGACCTTGCCTCCAACAAGGTCCAAACAAAAGACCACTTTGAGTATTCAAACAAAAGACCACTTTGAGTACTCAAACAAACAAAAGACCACTTAGTACTTAGCTTCTGTTTCCATTTGATTCTTTAGTTATACCTTCTAAGTTGCCACTTAGTTTAGGTTGCAGTCGCGGTTTTCAAGGCCAGGATCTCAGATAGATCGCAATTTTTAAAATCCCATATAGTAGTCACGTTTTTTACACGTGCAAAAAGCAGGAGGGCTCGTCCGGGATTTGAACCCGGGACCTCTCGCACCCTAAGCGAGAATCATACCCCTAGACCAACGAGCCCTGAGGATGAAATATATCTGCTCCTTCTAAGGGGAATATGGTGGAGTCCAGCGGTTGGATTCAGCAAATCCAGAAGGGATTGAATTTCAGATCTAACTGGAAAGGGTAGATTTAAGAGCAGTGCAAAACTGCCGGGTGTCTCGCTCCATCCAGCACGTCAAAAGTAGAGTAGCCTCATTTCCACCCACTCTAAACTAGTGCACCCAGTGCTGCTTCAGGCAGAGCAAAACACCCACAAACTGTTCACTGCCTTTACCGGATGCAGAATGGGGTACTAAGGGGAGTGCCAGCGTTGTCTCTCAACCAAAATAAGGACTCGCCCAACGTGGGGCTCGAACCCACGACCCTGAGATTAAGAGTCTCATGCTCTACCGACTGAGCTAGCCGGGCGGCTTGCGCAGTAGCTTTTCAAGCATCAGGATTACCATGTTTGGTATGACAATACTGGAACTTGAGGTACTAAGGCCATCTCTGAAATTCTCCCACCCCAACTCACTTCGGATGTCCCGGTTTCTCTCAGGCCAGGGCACCACGGTTGCAGGAGGTTCCCGGGAGGTTGGAGGACCAGGGAGGCACGGTCCAGGCCCTCAAGCCCAGGCTGAGCCCTTCTTAGGACAAAACTATCACTATCGCGATAGAGATGGACACGGACTGACTGTCCATCTTTTCGCCCATGCCAGCTGGGGCTTCCCTGCCATCTTCGCCTCTGTGCTCAGCCAGCTTCCCGCCAGTTCCCGTCTTCTCACAGGGGAAAAAAGATGATGTCTCAGAGCCGGAATCAGAACCCACACAAATATCTACGCAGGCAGACTCAGGGAATAAAACCCATTCAACTGGTGCTTGGGGACACCAAAACCAAGAACTGAATCTGGCTGTCTCGGGGTGGCCCTGGAGGAAGCAGGCTTCTGGGCTGGGCTCCAGCTCGGGGTCTCAGTTTGGATCATCCGAGTTTACTTTGGCGTCCCAACTGAGGCTCCAGAAATGCTGGGAATATTCTACTGATCTGACCCGGCCCAAACGTCCTCAATGCCTGAACCACAACCCAGGTCCCTGACTCCAGTGGCCTTGAGTCGGGGATACTTAGGCAGAACCCACAAGAGTTCTTAACTCGCCAGGCGGTGGTGGCGCACGCCTATAATCCCAGCACTTGGGAGGCAAAGGCAGGCGGATTTCTGAGTTCGAGGCCAGCCTGGTTCCAGGAAAGAGTCCTTAACTCCTAGAAAAAGAGGCAGAAGAGGAAACTAGGAAGACGGAGCTGTGTTCTTGCGCCGGCCGCCGGCCGACCACCGCACACCTAGACCCGCAATTTTGTAAAGGTGAATTACCCTTTTCTTTGAACATTTCTTTGTAGAGAGAATTCTGCAAAGCACAGGATAAGAATTGTGTTCTCCTATCAGGAACAGAGGATATAGGACATTATAAGTCACTCTAAATCTGCTTCCGCTTCCTCCCCACCCCCACCCCCCACCCCCACCCCCGACATCATTTTTAGGATATTTGACTTGTAGAAGGTTCTCAAGCCCTCTATCCCACACAAAAACAAAGATCAGGCCTGCCAATGTCATGTTTGTGGGATGGAGAGGTCGGGGGACCCTAAACTGCAGGCTCTGAACCACACTGGGGTTGAGGGCAGGCTAGCTCAAACCCTGTGGGCTCCCCAAGGTTTCTTCCAAACATCGGGGAGGGTCAAGAGTCACCCTAGGAATAGACGAAGGGTGGCAACAACATGGAGGATTTCTCCTTGAAGCCACTCAGAGAGCATCTGTGCCTTTCACTCAGATTCAGTGTGGGGTTTCCTTTGGTTTTCTCAGACAGGGGTTTCTGTGTGTCCCGGAACTCACTTCCTGCTGTGTTCAAACTCAGAGACCTGCCTGCCTCTGCAGAGACAGACCGCCAGCTAGCAACACATTTTAAAATTCGCGAAGTCCAAACCAAAATGTCTAGCCGCCCAACGTGGGGCTCGAACCCACGACCCTGAGATTAAGAGTCTCATGCTCTACCGACTGAGCTAGCCGGGCAACTGCTTTCCAGGGTAGGAATTTACTAATCGTGACTTGAAAGTATTGAAGAAAAAAAAAAAAAGCAGCCATTTCAGATTAAGGGCAGTTTCTAAAACAAGGAGTTTCACCTCCACACAACAGACACACGCCCGGGACCCGGAGCTACACACCTTAAGACTAAACTCTCCGCCCGTTCTCCTTCTCCTATTCCCAGCCGCAGGTGGAACCCTCCCTTTAGTCCTTGCCCCCTAACCACTCGAAGTAAGCGTCCCCAGAGCCAAAGCCAGACCTTGGCTAACACTTGCTCCGTTCGCACATCACAGAAATGCAATGCAGACAGACACAGCCGCAGCTGGCGCTGGAGGAGCATGGTCCAACCTGGGTACGCACCTGCACCAGATCTTTGCGCACCTGCACCAGATCTTTGCTCACCTGCACTAGATCTTTGCGCATCTGGTCAGAAGACAGGCACCCAGTACTGGCTTATTAAACTTATGTTTGCCCCAACAGACGTCTCTGCTTTCCTTGTTCCCCAAAATTGAACCTAATCTAAACGTAAGAGATGTCTCGTGTGAGTCTGGGGCCCTGACTTTGTTGTTAAGAGACGCAGCCTCTCAGTCTTAGCCCAAGCGGCACAGAGTCTGGGAGGTGGCATGGGGGGGGCGGGGGGGAAGGGCAGCCAACGGACTCCAGCTAGGGCTCAGAATGTGGGTTAAGTTTGGTATCCTAGCCAAGGCTCCAGCAAAGCCGGGGGTACAGATCTAAGCCAACAGAGGCATCCCCGGGGTCCTATCCACTCCCACCCTCTGGGCTTCTCCTCGATCCTTTTCTGTCAGAGTTCTAAGAATCTGGTCTTACCCATGCCAGGAATTCGCCTTGCACACAGAATACCAGAAGCTTCCGTTGAAGACTCCAGAACACACAGTAGTGGGTGTCTGTCTTCAGCTGTAACCCTTTCTCGAATCCTATTTCCAGCCTAAGGGCTGGGCTGAGCTGCCCCATCCACATAATTTCAAACATTCCTAATTGTGGAAGGAAGAGGCATAAGAGAGCCAGCATAGGAAGGACTCGGTTGTCACCTCCCCGCTCCTACCCCTCACCCCAACACACACACACACACACACACACACACACCAGGGTTCATGTTTGACCTTAAACAGGCTGGACCAATTCCCACCACCGTGCCACATTGTACCCTCGTCTAGTTTTAAAATTTCAATCACTGTGTGCTTTTACACGGAGAAATACTTGGGTTTTCCCCATTTTTAAGACTAAAAAGCCTTCTTCTATTTCAAGGATATGCTCATTAATGTCCTTCAGACACAGTAAAGACACAGTAAATATAACTGTTGCTCATAGAACTTGTTTTCTTGGTATTTTTAAAGGTTTATTTTTTTAATGGCAGTTTATTTTTTTAAAGTGTTTTGCATTTATTTATGTGTTATTTTTAGTGTAAGGGTGTTTTGCATGTGTGTTCAGTGCCCACAGAGGCCAGGACAGAGCACTTGATCCCTGGAACTGGAGATGGGCGCACGTAGGTGCTGGGAATTGAGCTCAGGTCCTCTGGAAGAGCAGACAGTGCTCTTAATCATTGAGCTGTTTCTCTAGCCCCATCTTTCAATTTTTTTTTAATTTATAAGTATATGTGAGGCTGAGTTTATGTGCATCATATGCAGACGAGAAGAGGGATTTAGATCCTCCAGAATCGGTGGCGGTGGCGAGCCACCATGTGGGTGCTGAGGACTGAAGCTGGGTCCTTTGTCAACTGCCAAGCCGGCTCTCCAGTAAAACCCCACCTCTGTTTATATACTTCTCTCTAGAGGGGATTCAATAAAACATACCATAAAAGTGTGTTTCCCACCACACTTGATTACTTACTTTTGCCAGGATAGAAAAGCACAGTCAACCAGCGTTTTTATAACTAAACTTGCTTCAGTTTTGTTTGGTTTTATTGAACCCCTCCCCCAAGTCGGTATTCAAATACACAAATTTATACCACTTATGATTTAAGGTTTAAGGCTTCTGTCCCCAAAACAAAACAAAACAAAACAAAACAAAACAAAAAAAACAAAAAAAAAAAGACCAGACCTTCCATTTGCATGTCCGTAGCAGAAAGCAGAAGAGACCCCAGTCTGACCTCAGGACCAGAAATTAGAGAGGGGAAACGGGAACTCGGAGAGCTGCCCTCCCTCTGCATGGTGGTTCATGACTTTAATCCCAGCACTCGGGATTACTGAGTTCAAGGACACCCTGGTTCAGGACAGGGTTTGAATCCTGGCACTCTCTTGATCTAAGTAAGAATCATATCTCTAGTCCAACTGTTAGTTTCCACTAGTGTCCACCACTGAGTGGGTCCACGATAGGATTTCCCAGGTGGAGAGGAGGAGTCTGGGAAATTCCAGTAACAAGTTGCTGTACTCAAAGGTGGAGTTTTTATAACACAGTAAGGCAGGAGAGTAGCCACACTCAAGTATCTCAGGACTCTTGTCCAAACTAAAACATCATGTGGCCCAAAGTGGGGCTAAAACCCAAGACCCTAAGATTAACAGTCTGAGGCTCTCCACTTGGCAGTCTCTCAAAACACCAACAAAACAATAAAGTCTTGTGCTCTACCGACGGAGCTAACTGGAAAACCCATACAAACACTTCTAGGGCACCGCCAGATGAAGTTTTGTAGATGAAGTTTAAATTTCCCATCTTGGCATCTGCCTGCCGGAAGGGTTGCCTCTCCAAAATCTCTGACCTGAGCCAAAGGCAGAGACTGGAGTTACAGACACAGGTTTTAACAATCTTTCTAAAGATTGGACTGAAGGTTTTCAGGAGACTTCCCTTCGACAAGTAGATGCGGCCAGATGCAACACAGTTTGTATTGTATTGTGGAAGTGCTTTCTTCAATATCCACAGCCGATGTCTCAGGGTTAAGTCTAGGTCTTTTGACCAGTGTCTAGGATACACTGTTTCCTATTTCCTATTGAATGTTTCACAAGCTAAAGGAGCAAAACAAAGACCGGGCTCGTCCGGGATTTGAACCCGGGACCTCTCGCACCCTAAGCGAGAATCATACCCCTAGACCAACGAGCCACATCGGTTGGTGTCAGAGTTTCACTTTATGGTGGCAGTTGAAACAACGGTGGACCCTAAAGTGTTCAGCGAGTAAAAAAGTTGTTTTAGATAATCCTGAAGGGCAGATTCCAGGACCGTGTACGGTAAAATAATCAACTTTTCCAGTCGCCCTGCACAACCTACAACGTGTGAATCATTGTCCACATTCCGGGGTCCCCTCGGTCTTGGCTTTGGCTACGGACAGCAAGGCTGGCATCCTGTTTGTCCCACGCGGCTGGTCGCTGTCTGGCTCGCAAGTCTCTTCCGACGATCAGACGGAGACACTAAGGATCAAGGGGCGGCTACGTGGAGGGTCCTTGGCCACGCAGCAGCGCCAGAGCTCAGTAAACGTCACCTGAGTGCCAGCTGTACCAAGCCCCTCGCCAATTCTTCCATTTTTGTATTCCATCTGCCCATCCCGATCAAAATCAAGAAAGTTCCCCAGTCGGGAGTAGTGGCTCACACCTTTAATCTTCGATGCCATCCTGGTCCACATCGTGAATTTCAGGACAGACAGGGTTGCTTAGATGGATTATATCTCCGAGAGAGAGAGAGAGAGAGAGAGAGAGAGAGAGAGAGAGAGAGAGGGAGGGAGGGAGGGAGGAAGGGAGGGAGGGAGGGAGGGAGGGAGGGAGGGAGGGAGGGAGAGAGAGAGAGAGAGAGAGAGAGAGAGAGAGAGAGAAGAACGAGAAGAAAAAGAAAAAGAAAACGAGGAGGGCAGGGGAGAAGAAAAAGAAAGGAGCAGACTGACTTAAGGACAAGTCCAAGAGGCTCACGTAGGACCTCAGGCCCTAGGAGACGTGGGTATAGATACATCAGGGCCACCAATGTCCCTCCCTCTCCCTTACCGGGGGCAGTTGCTGTGTTCTTTCTCACCAGATGAGGGAAGGTTCCTAAAGAAGCCAGGGCCACGCCCAGAGCGCGGAGACGGGTGTCAAGCCCCAGACCAGCCTCACCCAACCTCCTAAAATCCAAGAACCCCGGGGTTGAGAGTGTACCCCCTTTCCTCGCACTAGTTGCCTCTGTGGTGATGTTCCTGGGGTCTAGGATTCCAATTAGAACACGATCTGCAAAGTTTCACTTCTCTCTGCGTTCAGAGGCACTAAAAGTGGGCTCGTCCGGGATTTGAACCCGGGACCTCTCGCACCCAAAGCGAGAATCATACCCCTAGACCAACGAGCCAGAACACAATTTCTAGCCCCCTCCCTTCTCTCTGAATGAAGTGGTCATTTTTTTTTTCTAATTCCTAGATTGTTCAGTATCACTGTGCACAGGAACCGTAAAGATTCACCGGTTCACAGCCACTATGGAATTTCCAGGACGAGAGCTAGTCCAGCGACATAAACCAAGGAGATGATGAGCTGGCAAATTTTCTATTCTCTAAACGCCTGACTGGCGTGGGATACGGATGGGCTTACCTGTCATTAGCACAGAAGATGTCTAGACAGGGTACTGACGTTAGAGATCACCAGGCAGAGAGCAGACGGCATCCATTTTCCAAAATGATAAATGCCAATCAAAACAAGATACAAAACTGACAAGCCAAAGTCTTATAACTTGGTTACATAGATTTAAAGTTTAAAATCAGTATGGTTTTAGCAGGGCGTAACGAGAAAAGACTAAAATCTCAGTACTTGAGCTGTGAGGTAAAAAGGATTAGGAAGTCAAAGTCATCTCCGACTCCATAGCAAGTTTGAGGCCAGCCTGCACTACATGAGACCCTCGAAAACATATAGGGTTTCTGGTGGTGGTGGCGGTGGTTTGGTTTGGTTTGGTTTTTTGGGTCGGGTGGCAAGAAAAAGAAATTGAATCCTAGACATCAATAGTTATGGATCATAGCTGTGTTTCCCTCATCTTTGGGACAGATTCCCGTTATATTGCATAGGCTATCCCAAAGAAGACACCCTGGTACATGTGTACAGTCCCAGACTGCTCCTACGTGATTTAGGTGAGAAATAACCAAGCTTGGAGGTGGAGGTTAGACAAAAGGAGGCTCCCTGGGGGCTGGGAAGAGTTTCAAGACCGCAAACTGCACATTTGTCATCCCTGCACTGTGGAGGCCGAGACTGGAGGTCAGTGTGGGCTGCAGGGAGACCATCTCAAAGCAACAATGCACAGGTCTCCTCACGCCGCCGGTGCTCTCTTCCCGTAGCCCAGCCACTGTTGCTGGTCTTGGGACCCTGAGCTAAAGTTCTAGGAGAACCAAGCTGACCACCCAGGCAAGAGGTCTCGTCAAATACACACCAGGCAGTTCAGTGAAGCAGAAAGGATGGAGCGTTCAGAAGTCCAGAGCCTGGTCTCTTGGGGTTCTGCTCCCTCTGGCGCTAGGAACCTCTGGGAGGAGCCTTCTACCCACTTCCCACCTGGCTACAGCTTAGAACAGAACTGAGACTCCCACACTATTGAACTGTGGGATTCCTCCACCCAATTCTGTTTGATCAGACCTGAATCGAATCAACGTCTCTCAAAATGAGACCTCATAGGGAGTTGGACCCAGACTATCGAGCCAGGCACAAGGACGACCAAAAGTGGGCGAGAAATTAGCGCGCGCGTGGGTGGGGTGGGGGGAGGGAGGCTCCTTAGCCCAATCTAGGATTCTTGCTTAGAGTGTAAGAGAGTCAAATGCTGGAGAAACTCGGCCCTCGGAGACCTCGGAAACTCGGAGAAAGGACGGTTCTTTCCTCTTAAGCAACAGGCTTCTGTCACTGAGTCCCTATAGACAACTTCTTAGTATGGAGGAGCAAACCAGTCCAATAGTGTTGGAATCCTGAGTGGGGCAAGAATTCACAGCGAGATTCCAGTGGGCCAGGTCCCAGGCCCCTCCCGCTGTGCTGGCTAGGCCACCATGTGCCGGTTGGGTATCTGCTTTCTTTAATCGGAGGTGTCAGATAATTCAGCTGCTCCGAAGGGGCCCCCGTAGACATCGTACCCTGGGGCTGAACCTTCCAGATGCAGACAAAAGTTTATGGCTGAAACCAATGCAACCAGACTCCAGGGGAGTGAGGCACGAATCCTATACATTACCCAACGGGCTGAGCTGCAGCCGCGTCCCCTAGTCTTGGGCGTCCAGTGGAGCTGTTTGGCCATATGTTTGGGGAGGGTTAGTGGGGAGGCTTTTTAACGGCTGTTCCTTGCCTCCTCCTTACTCTCTAGCCACAGGCACAGCCTCAACAGCAGTCTCAGTCCTCAGGCAAGGGTTTCCCAAAGTGTAGCTTTTCTCCCGAGATACGGGCTACTTTGGAACAGTATCTGTGGTAAATTGCCAAATTTTTATCCCCACCCGACAGCCCAAGCAAGTTGCAGAGCGCTGCTCAGTTGGACCTATAAGGAAGTGTAGGGAAGATAGATTCGTGTGGCTCGTTGGTCTAGGGGTATGATTCTCGCTTCGGGTGCGAGAGGTCCCGGGTTCAAATCCCGGACGAGCCCTGGAGGGGGTCCAGTTTCCCAATATTTTACCTCCTTTCTTTTAGAATTTTACCAAGTTAAAGTTTTCCTCTACGTAAGACTCTGTTATCAAAACAGCTACGCCCAACGTGGGGCTCGAACCCACGACCCTGAGATTAAGAGTCTCATGCTCTACCGACTGAGCTAGCCGGGCTGTACAGTAAGCTTCAGGCCCAGAGTTATAGAGTGACGATTGTTCTTCTTTCTCTTTTGGTGAAATGGTGGAGAAAATTCGAAGTAGGAAACAAAGAGCGCCGGACCATCTAGCAAAGAGCTCAGGCGCGTGGGCTGGGGAGCACACACCGGCATGGATCCCCTGAGGCGCGGGCTGAGCGGCCGCTAAGAGACCTGAAATCTGGAGGTTTACTCTGGAAAGGCACGCAGGGGCGTCTGCTCTGGAAGGTAGAAGCTTGGCCCTCAAGCGATCGATCGCATCTTCTCCAGGGACAGGAAAGGAAACCCGAGAACGGCTTTTAGCCAGTGAAGTCTACGTGAAGGAATGTAGGTTAGTGAAAATAAGGAGGACAAGAACCCTGCAACGGTTCTTAAAGAATGGGTCTCCTCTAGGTCTGGTCTATGAGAGTCCTCGAGACCAAACCCAGCAGGAGGCCACAATCTCTCACCTGCTATCTTGTGGGGGGTCCCCTTAAAATTCATTCTTTGACACTTGCATTCATTTATATAACGTACGTTGATCACTTCACCCCTCCGCTTTCCACCCACTCCAGCTGACCCCCACCTATTCCCGGAAAGCCTCTCTCCTAGTTTCGTGTCTGTTGGTTTGCTTGCATGCTTCTTCGTTTGGGTTTTTGGGTTGTAATCCACTGAGTTTTAGTAGGGCCGCTTGCCTGAGCGCGGAGCAGGTCCTCCCCAACCACTGATTGGCTCCAGCCCTAGAGGGCTATGAAAATCCCGGGAGCTCCTCTGACTGGCTCCTTTTTGTTACCCAAATGTTAATTGTATGAAGGCAAGGAGAAAACCGAGGGCTGGCGTCCGGCAGTTTTTCTATTACAGCTGGTATTTGGGTGTGATGGCAGTGTGTGGGGTCAAGAGCAGCCCCAGGAGCGCCCACCAGTTCCCACTAATGGGGAAGCAACTACCGCTGCTCGGCGGTCACTGCACGGCTGCAGCTCATCCTGCATTACTAAAGTAGGCAAGACAAGACGGCTGAGAAACCGCATCAGGATACACAGTACAGGAGGAAATTTCGCAGCAGGAAGATCCAAAGGAACTGGAACACCGGATCACGTGGCCAGGAAAGGGGGTTTACACCCATTACAGCGCACCTCACATGTAAATGAAGGCTTGTCTTTACACCAATCACAACATTTTCTCCTCAGTGCTTATCACAGTGGCCCCCTCCTAGACGACAAGAGATGTGCTCCCCACCCCCTTTCTCTCCTGGATGGAAAATGCTTCCAGAATCACCAAGACTTCACCCAGGCTTGTGCAAAAAGACTGGTGCAAACAGAAACAGTCATTCCAGCCAGAGCCGTGCCCTTGCGAGCAGAAACAAGCAGCCCGTGAGGAGCACTGTGTGATTTTCCTACGGCTTTAGGGAAATCTGCTACAGGCGAGCAGAGCTGGTGTTGGGGGCGGTTTGGCTGGCAATCTGACTGATGCAGATCTTCCTCTCAAGGAAGCTAGGGCAGCGAGGAGAATCTGGGATCTGCCAATTAAGGACTCAAATTGCCCCAACCACCAGTGTCTTTGCTTATTCATAGGGGGAAAAAATAAAAAACGGCACTTAAATTTTAAAAACAATTGTTCACTAATTGTGATTTTAAAACAAAACAAAACAAAAAAATCAGGGTTTTTAACAGTACCAAACAGCTGCCCAATAGTATCCCAGGGGTAGTTTCAGCTCATTTATCTGTCTCAATTTTACCATCAAACTAAGTCATCAGACAGGTGCTGGGTACTTGGCCTGTGAAGCCAGGGTGCCACTTGAGAGCATAAAGGCAGGGAGGTCCCTCTACTGAAGACCAGACTCAGGAAGTACCTGTTTCGAGAGCATTGTCCCCTAACTCCAAGTGTGACAGTGTGAGCTCCCTCTGACTGAGCCTGCTGTGCCTTCTGGGAGGAAGGACCTAGCTCCCATGTTAGAAGATGATTGTGGATTTGCCAACTAAGTATGGGTGGATCATCATGATGTTTTAAGAGTCCTAGGTGTGCTGGACAAGGTGTTTCACATTAGTAACCCCAGCACTAGGGAGTCAGAAAGATAAACACAAATTTGAGTCAGTATGGGAGACATAAGTAGTCCCAGGCCAGCCTAAGCTACAGTGTGATCTGTTTAAAAAAAAAAAAAAAAAAAAAAAAAGGAACGAACGAAGGGAGAGAGGGAGGGGAAAAAAAGGAAAGAGAAAGAAAAAAGGAAAAAGTACAAACATCTTCCCCTGTGGGAAAACTCTGCTAATTAAGGTCAAAGTCCACCAGAACTGGATAGCCTCTGGGCTCACTGCAATAGGGGAGACTCCTGGCGTTAGCTGGGCTTCTCCTTTTCTGACCTTGTCTGGGGAATTCTAAGCCTACACATCTGACTCTGCCGGAGGAAAGTCACGTAGCCTCAATTAGATTACAGGCTCAGTTTCCTTTCTCCTGATAGAACCTGTTCAGCCAGCTCCGGAGAGTCCTAACAGGCATCCCCGTCATGCTAATGAGGCATTTAAGCCCCCAGCCAATGACCTTTGCCCATCCTTGACTTCCTGTCTTCCGTCTCCCGAAACCTTGAATCACCCTAGGTAAAGTTGATCTGCCTCCTGACAGCTAGCCCCAGTCTGGTCATTCACCACACATATGCTTAGGGCTTCTGAAACCCCAGCTCATTGTCTCTGCTCCCAGGGCCCCTGAGGATTGAATTGGCTGACATTCCACAGAGCAGGGAGACCCAGACTCAGCTACCTAGTGAGTTCAAGCCCAGACAGAATACAGGAAGGAGACCGTCTCAAAATAAAACATTAAAAATCAAACATTGGAGTCTAGGAACTGTCTCACAAACCACACTAACAGCCAGACAGGGATAGTTTACTGTGCATATATCCCAAGACTGGTCAGCCAGGGCTACAGTCCCAATTTGGGAACTAGACCATGACCCCAAGTTAAGATCTAAAAGGGTTTTTAAGTCTAAAAATCCACAAAGATCTGTTTGTTTCACCAAGTTACTTCACCAATCAGGATTTAGGGGTAGGGGGTCTCCTTAGGGTCATATGTTTGGTGTACACTTGCCCTGCCCCCATTGGTTGGGACAGTCAACTTGGCAAGGGGACTTGCCTTGTCTAGGTATTCATGTCCTAACTTGTCTACCACAATGGGACTTGTCTAACATTCATCTCTTAACTTGCTAACTAGGATGTCAATTTCCCACATAGATGTCTCTTTCTGCCAAGTAGGATGTCAGTTCCCAAGGAGGGCTCTGATCTTCAGAACTGGGTCTGTAGATCAGGGATCTTGGGAACTTAAACTTTACCAGACACCCCCCCTGGAAATGGAAGTCTTATTCCAAATAGTTTCTTATATTGGTACAGTTGTCTCTCTTATGTTGGGGTCCAACCCAGGGGCAACTTCTAAAGGCAAATACCATAAAAGCTTATACATAGGTGCAGGAAATATTGTCAGATGGTTGGTTTGGGTCCAAACTTACTGTGGGTAACTATACAAAACAGTTCTACTGCCTTCTCTCCTGCCTGGTTTCCAAGGGCACAGAACATAATAGAATATGTAGTCGACGTAAGCATGAGAAAGTTTCCTTTTTGGTGTTGTTTTTCGAGACCGGGTTTCTCTGTGTCCTCAAACTCAGAAATCTGCCTGCCTCTGCCTCCCAAGTGCTGGGATTAAAGGGGTGTGCCACCACTGTGTGGCTTGGGCCACCTTTTCTTACAACAGAAGCAACATAGTAACAGTACAAAATGGAAGGCTTAGATAGGTAACAGTTACCTAGGCCCCAACAAACAACAACAAAACAACATCTGGACTAGGTTAAATAATTTTCCCCCAAAATACATGTATAGGTTGGGTATGGTGGTGCACGCCTTTAATCCCAGCATTCAAGAAGCAAAGGAAGGAGCCGGGCGTGGTGGCGCACGCCTGTAAGCCCAGCACTTGGGAGGCAGAGGCAGGCGGATTTCTGAGTTCGAGGCCAGCCTGGTCTACAGAGTGAGTTCCAGGACAGCCGGAACTACACAGAGAAACCCTGTCTCAAAAAACAAAGAAGCAAAGGAAGGTGGCTCTCTATGAGTTAGAGAGCCAGGGCTACACAGTGAAACAAACAACAAAAATTCATGTCTACCTAGGACCTCAGAGAACGGGAGTCTTCGCAGAATCAGTAAAGTTGAGATGGGGGAACAAGCCCTAATCCAGTGACTGAAATAGACAAGAACACAGTAGAGGAGACTGCTGGGATGGCAGAGCATGTGTCTGTAACCAAAGAGAAATACAGAGTGCAGGCAGCTATCGGAGTCCGGGAGAGACAAGGAAGGGTCCTCCTTGGAGCCTTGAGAGGAAGCAGCCCTTGCAAATACCTCAAGCAAAGACTGCGGACTACAGAGTAGCAAGGAAACCTTTCTACTGCTTTAAGCCACTCAGCTTCTGGTAATTTGTAACAGTAGCTGTAGGAACCTAATCAGTACACAGTAACAGGTTTTGGAGTTTTGTTGCAAAAGCTGTAATGGTTTATGGGGTCTAAGTATTATCAGACAAAAATGAGTGATCACTTAACCTTAATCTTAGAGCACAGTTAAAATCACTATTAATGTTTGGGTTTTTTGTTGTTTTTGAGATGGATTATTTTGTTTGATTGTTGTTAGGTTGATTTTTTTTTTTTTTTTTTTTTTTTTTTTGGTTTTTGGTTTTTCGAGACAGGGTTTCTCTGTGTAGTCCTGGCTGTCCTGGAACTCACTCTGTAGACCAGGCTGGCCTTGAACTCAGAAATCCGCCTGCCTCTGCCTCCCAAGTGCTGGGCTTACAGGCATGCACCACCACGCCCGGCTAGTTTGATTTTTCAAGACACAGTTTCTATGTGTAGCCCTGACTGTCCTAGAACTGGATCTGTAGATCAGGCTGACCTCAGTGTTGAGTTCAGGGTAGAATCAGAGAAAACTTACTTTAGAGATGGAAGCTTAAAAATGAAAGTTGTATTTTCCGAGTGCCCAGGGAGGCAGCCATTCTCGATCTGAACATGTCCCTGAAGGGAGATTGTACAACATGTTTATAGGATGGGAACACAAAACAAGTGTGGGCGGGAGCTGGGGGGAAACTGCAGGGTTATCTCATTGGTTTTTTTGTTTTGTTTTGTTTTGTTTTGTTTTGTTTTGTTTTGTTTGGTTTTGGTTTTTGGTTTTTGGGGGGTTTTTTTTGTTTTTTTTTTTTTGTTTTTGTTTTTGTTTTTGTTTTTTCGAGACAGGGTTTCTCTGTGTAGCCCTGGCTGTCCTGGAACTCACTCTGTAGACCAGGCTGGCCTTGAACTCAGAAATCCGCCTGCCTCTGCCTCCCAAGTGCTGGGATTACAGGCGTGCGCCACCACCACCTGGCTTCCCATTGTATTTTGATGTTATGGGTTAAACAAGGTATTGAAACAAACACCTCTATTTGTAATATCAGGCCCCCTTCTTTGGCTACTTGGCGATCCTACTCCTGAAAGATCCTGTCCTGTGCTGTTTCCCCTGGTATTCCAACATCAAGCCTAATGCAAGTTATCTCTCAAGTGGTTTGGGTAGCTTTTGGTAGAGGATGTTGAGTTGATGAGACAAAGAATGACTGGCAAAGACGACGGTAAAGGAGTTAAAAGAAACAGCCTTGCAAAAGGAAACTAGAGCAAGCAGTGTAGAACAAGCGGGTAATGGCAGAGAGCGGAGGACTGGAGGCTGGTATAAGGGCTGGAACACTAGGCTGTTACCCAGGCTGGTATAAGGGCTGGAACACTAGGCTGTTACCCAGGCTGGTATAAGGGCTGGAACACTAGGCTGTTACCCAGGCTGGTATAAGGGCTGGAACACTAGGCTGTTACCCAGGCTGGTATAAGGGCTGGAACACTAGGCTGTTACCCAGGCTGGTATAAGGGCTGGAACACTAGGCTGTTACCCAGGCTGGTATAAGGGCTGGAACACTAGGCTGTTACCCAGGCTGGTATAAGGGCTGGAACACTAGGCTGTTACCCAGGCTGGTATAAGGGCTGGAACACTAGGCTGTTACCCAGGCTGGTATAAGGGCTGGAACACTAGGCTGTTACCCATTGCTCTTACACTGTTGAGGTTTCTTCTTCTGCTGTCACTGTAATGCTAAGTGTTGTTCCTCAAGATCTGGAGTCTGCAAGTAAATTCTGGGAGCCAGCACCCAGTTAATTCTGATTGGGAAATAATGATGTCCGGCAGCCAATAGCTGGGGAGAAGGGAGTTAGGCGGGATTTAGGTTTCCTGGGCTAGAGACCAGGAGGAAGGAGCTGGGGAGAGAGGAAAGTCACCACGGAACACTAAGAACGCGCAGGGGAGCGCCGCCATGGAAGAAGAACGTGCAGGAGGGAGAAGCAGAGCCACCATGTAAAGGGGCCAAGAGAGCATGGCCCAGAGGGCTGCCCGAGTGGGTCAAGAGCCGCCAAGACGGAACATAGACATTAGTAAGTAGTAACTCAGAGTTATCAGTAGGAGGTGGATTCTAACAGCACCACGGAGGGTAGGCAGTGACCCAGCTACTATGCCACTTAAGGCACAGTAGGGCTGCATAAGGCTGTGTGTGTGTCTTTCATCCGGGAACATAAATGGTCTAAGGCAGGAAGGAACCCCGCACCAAGATTACTAAACTAGTCTTACTATGGTACACATTTCAGCTGATACAAAGGCTACCAAAAGCTGAGTCCTAAAGAGCTTGTCCTCACCTCACCCACAGTTTCTAAGTCCAGCAAAAGGACCCCAGTCACGTGATCCAGAACACCTAGGACAAGGAACAGAACTGGGTTGCTAGACTCTTTTCCTGCTTTTTTTTCTTTGCCTCTGCTTCCCAAGTACTGGAATTATAGGTGTGCACTGCCACTCCCAGCTATAGTTATAGGTGTGACCCGCCACACCCTGCCATATCCTTCCTAACATTCCCCAGAACGGACTGGAATTCACTGGGGAAGAGAGCTGGCCATCTGCTCCAGAACCCTGAGGGGGCACTCAGGTCTCCTGGATGGGAGGACCTGGGGCTTCCTCCACCTACCTCTGCTAGTGAAGCAGGCTCCTGAAGGAGAGTCCAGAAAGGCCTTCGAGTTTCCCAGGCAACACAGATTGTCTGGGTGATCGCCATGTCAGACCCCAAGCATCACAACCACAAGTGAACTTCAGATTCGCCACCAGAGAAAGCATAACAACAGCTGCAACAAGCTTACTTAAGAGCCAGACAGCCAACACTCCTGCCTTCCCAAGGGCTCTGGTCTGAGGCCGTCGCAGCAGGAAAGGACCCACAAGTTCCCCTCCGGTGTAGACCTCAGTTTAAGCATATAAAGACACTGGAACACTGACTAAGGGAGGCCCAGTGGAGTCCTGGGCCCAGAGGTGAACAGCTCTGGATCTTGCACTGACAGCAGCAAAGACACCAAACAACTCTACCAATTTCTCCACTCCAAGGCTGAGACCTCTGCACATGGGAACCTCCTGACTGCCCCTGAGCCACAGACACACCGTCCTGACCCAATGACTGAACACAGAGATGGTTAGGAAAAAAAAATCAACAACTGTGGAGTGGCTGTTGGTCTATACAATTCTGCTCTGGGTGTGGCAGAGTGATAGGATTCCAGGCTCTGTACGCGCTTTTATCTTTTACTTCCACAGTGGAGAACTGATACCCGCATCCCAGAATCCAGCTGAGTCTTGAGTGACACAGGCTGGCACAGACCCTTGGCTGCCTTCCCCTAGTGACTGAGTTTGACTTGGATGTGCCTGTTGCAGACTGCTTGATCACATTGAGAAGCTGAGATGGTGAACTAGAAAAACCTGTTTCTTCTGGTGGTGTGGCTCAGCCCTAACCCACACCTTTAACCCAGCTTCTCCTCTCTTTTTCGGGTCTATACCTCAGACCCCAAACCCAGGAACCAAGACCATGACTACCTCTCTTCTACCCCGCTATAGACTGTAGGCATATTTATTCAACCAATAGTTTTACATTAAAAAGCAAGGTTATGCCAGGCGGTGGTGGCACACGCCTATAATTCCAGCACTTGGGAGGCAGAGACAGGCAGATTTCTGAGTTCGAGACCAGCCTGGTCTACAGAGTGAGTTCCAGGACAGCCAGGGCTACACAGAGAAACCCTGTCTCAAAAAAAAAAAAAAAAAAAGAGCCGGGCGTGGTGGCGCACGCCTGTAATCCCAGCACTTGGAAGGCAGAGGCAGGCGGATTTCTGAGTTCGAGGCCAGCCTGGTCTACAGAGTGAGTTCCAGGACAGCCAGGACTACACAGAGAAACCCTGTCTCGAAAAACTAAAAAAAAAAAAAAAAAAAAAAAAAAAAAAAAGCAAGGTTACATAGCATCACTTGGTGTATGTGAAGATTTCCTCATCGCTGTGGCAACCAGACCTAGGGGGCCAGTAGTTAACACCCAGATGACCTTCCTACTCCACCAATGTCCCAGAAGGAATATAGCAACAGACTAAACCTCAACAGTCACAGGTTCTTTTTATTCTAATCTTACTAACTGATATCAACTCTGAGATCACACATTACATTTCTTAGTGTGTGTGCACATGTGCACTTACAGAGGCTTCAGAGTTCAGAAAGGCTGCCCTGAAGTCAGGGATAGAGAGCTAGTGGCTTCGAACATGATCCAGATATATTAGCCAGGCAAGGGTCTGTAGTAAGCCAGATATGTAGATCCTAATGAGCTGCAGTCCAGAGTTGTTCAGACAGACCTCAGTGGCATGTGCAGATGGCCAGCCATTCGAAAAGGCTGTTTGAAGCCAAACAATGGAGCAGGCAGCAGGAACTGCCCTGAAGCCTTGGTCTGGGCACAGAGGTCCTTTGCTGTGCCAATGTCCCTGGATAAAATTCCTAATGGGTGGCCGAGTAGGGTGACTAGGAGTGTCTAGACACTGACATGTCTGCCACATTCTAGGATGTTCCTTCTTTGTAGTCTAAAACAAAGGTTCCATCAGGAATGAATGATGTGATTGAATGCATCTATCAGGATCATTATCCATTGGTAGAAATATGTTGTTGGCCGGCCTCCTGGTGCTGGCAGACAGCCGTTGTTTACTTGTGTAAACAAGATATAGAAGCTGGGAGGTGGTGGCGCACGCCTTTAATCCCAACACTTGGAGGCTGAGGCAGGCAGGTTTCTGAGTTTGAGGCCAGCCTGGTCTACAGAGTGAGTTCCAGGACAGCCAGGGCTACACAGAGAAACCCTGTCTTGGGGGGCGGGGGGGGGGGGGATAAAGAAGATATAGAGTCATTCAAAATGGAGTAACTGGATCAAAGCTGTTGCTTTATAAAATGGAGTCACTCAAGGCTAAACATAGCCTGAACACTGATATTCCATACAACACATAATAACCCAGACAGCCAAATAATGGTTGCCTAGGCCTTGACATTTCATTGTGGCCTTAATATTTTACCTAGCACTTAACAAAAACTTTCATTCTTTTTTATTTTTTTTATTTTTTAGTTGGTTTTTTTTTTTTTTTTTTTTTCAAGACAGGGTTTCTCTGTATAATCCTGGCTGTCCTGGAACTCTCTTTGTAGACCATTGTGGCCTATGAACTCACAGAGATCCACCTGCCTCTGCCTCCCTAGTGCTGGGATTAAAGGCAGGCACCACCACCCTTGGCTTAGAACCTTTAACAGACTCAATCAGTGTGGCTGTCCATAGCTAGCTCCTGTGGATCATTCCAGCTGAGAGTGGAGGAATCCTGACCCCTGGGCCCATTCCAAAAGCTGCAGCCTCAGCTCTCCCAACAAGAGCTAAACAACCTCGTGTGAGACTCACACCATTCCCGTTGCTCCTGGATACCCGGGGCCTGACGCCTGTGCACAAATGCAGAGGGATGCAAAAGTAGCCAGAGACCAGCCCCTGCCGTGACGCTCGCCTACACACGAGAAACACACACACACACACACACACACACAAACAAAAAACAAACAAACAAACAAACAAAAAAAACCACAGCCCAGCCCGGCTGACTAGAAACATTGTAACATTCGAAATTTGTAACATTCGAAATTTGTAACATTCGAAATTTGTAGCATTTGCTCAGCTAGCACAAAGAGACTCATGATCTTGGAGTCATGGAGGAAACCCACGGTGGGTGTATTTGGTATACACTATCTACCGAGATGGGAATCAGACCCCGAGGGCAGGGAGGTGGCCGGCTTCTGTGGGTGTTGCAGCTATGCACAGCCATCTCAGCAAAACTCCCTGGACAGAGTCCTCTGACCCATCCTCTTCCTATTCCTTTAGTTTTAGAGGCACAGTAAGGGGCTGCTAGCAGAGGGTCTACCTACAGTTATAAAGACAACTTTATAAGTTTTTTACAACTATAATTCCAAGCGGAGGCTTGCGATTCCCAAGCCTCTATCATCATTGCAAACCTCATCTATAATACCAAAAGACATCTCAGTTTCCAAGCACGACCTTTATTCCAAACCAGATAGTCCTGTCTCTCTCTTACAAACAGAGGTCATCAGGGGTTTGAACCCAGGACCTCACAGACTCTAAGCAGTAACTATACCCCTGGGCTAATGAGGCATATAACACAACCTGAAGTGCCAGTTAACTTCACCCTGTACTAGTGCAACTCTCTTCCTTCCCTTTTCATGAATTTTCCCCTCTTCTGTCATCTGTCAGGGCACATTCGATTCTGTCCCTAAAATGAAAATCAGAAGGAACCATGACTCTAGGGTTGAAAGGTCCCTACTGTAGATCCTGTTCTTTCTCCACCCCAGTGAAGCAAACTGCTGTCTCGGGGAAGCATCCAGCAAGATCTCCTGTCACTTGATTAAGGTTTGGACTCCCAAGGCCACCCTGGGGCATTGCAGGCCCCCAGGTCTGCTCCTGGAACCCAGCTATACTGTCTCTGGAGTCAGCCTGGGTGGGAATAAGAGCATAATAGCAGCTAGCTGTAGGGAGGAGGTTAGGTCGGGCCTGAAGACAGAACACAGGAAGTGAACTCACCTGAGACTGGGGAAACAATGGCTTCCGCCTAAATAGGAGCCTCCAAAATGTTCTGACCTCAGATCTGGCAGAAGGCACCAGGTAAGAAGCCTGGTTATGCCTGGACCCTGCGTGGCCTCAGGGCATAGGAACGGCAGAGCTGTCGTGTTTAGGGGATCGAAAGTCGAAAAAAAGGAAAGGAGTCCCGGCGCCCAGGACCCTGGGTTAAGAAGAGAAGCTTGGGTGGTTTCAGAGTGATACCCACTGGCACCCTGAGCTGAGCTTGGAGCTCCCGGCCTGTGTTCTGCTCGCCTGAAGAGGCAGTGGTCTCTAGGGACCTGGACGGCTCTAAGGACTCAAATGAGACGTTTCCCCCTTCATTCTGATGCTGTGCTATTTGGGCCTGGCTAACACTGCCCCTCCCAGGTTAGCCAGTTTCTAGGGTCTCTGGAACGACTGCTTCAAACACAACCCGCCACGAAGAGCCCACATCCATACCTTAACCACATCTTTTCTCCAGATCTCACCAGAGTGGGATATCAGATGACTAAGGACGACAGTTCGCATGCACTAGGGTGTCCTGAAATCATGAAAACTAGCTAGACACACGCCTGTTAACGCTCTTGATCTCTCCCTTCCATGAAAATCGCACTGCGGGTAGGTTCTTGTTTACAAGGCAAATGCAGTTGCAGTCACTCGGGACCCCACGCTCCCTCCTCCGTGAGCAACACATTATATTTTCTAATGGCCTTGCCATTCCTGAATAATCAAATAATAAAATCTAGTAAAATTCTAGTGTGCAAAAACAGAACCCGAGCCCTAGAGTTCAGCATTATCATAGTGGCTCCACTGGCTGTTTCACAACACCCACTGGTGAACTTCAAGATCTTACGTCACACAAAGGAAAACTACAAGCTCAGAGCCAAGGCCATCTTTGGTTCTAGAGAAACCTGGCGCAAGACATCTAGGGGTCTGCGGAGATAGGGTTGCGTCAAACCAGACACTGAGGGGAAGGAAAAAGGGGGGGAGGGGAGTTCTAAAACGAGCACAAAAATTGGGCTCGTCCGGGATTTGAACCCGGGACCTCTCGCACCCAAAGCGAGAATCATACCCCTAGACCAACGAGCCACTGCAGCAAGCTTTGTTAGTGCTGATCGTTGGGTATCTGTAGGTGAATGACGCTACAGACAGATTTTGTTCCTTTAGTACTGTCCAGAAGAACTCCACGAGTTCATTATTCTGTGAGTTCCAGGAAACGAAGGAAGGAGGTTCCACGCCGTAGAGACCTGCCTGGAGAAAAAGTTCCGAAACGCTCAAGACAGGTCAGACCGGTCCCCAGCCCTACGGCCCAGCGTTCGATAGAATGACCAGGGACCATCGTCCTTCGGGAAAGGGAAGCCTGCGAGCTTGTGTGAACAACGCAGTCTCATGGTGAACCGCGGCTCAGAAATTTTGTCCCAAGTAGATTCCCAAGTCTAGGACCTCTAGAATGAGAGCTTTCCGACCCGCCAGTCCCCGCAGGCTCAGTCGTCCGGGGAGAGCCACAGAACCGGCAGGTCCTGTACCTTGGCCAAGCCCACTCGGGCCTGGACTCTGCCTAGAAGACCCGCGCAGCTCAGAGACCCAGACACAGAAGCCACGACTCCGGGTTGGTTCTTCCGAAGCCCGCGGCTTAGCGTTCGGCAAGTGATCCAGTATCCTGCGGCGACTCTGAAAACGCATGCTCGCCCATGATTAGGTTCTGGAACCGATCAGGCACTAAACGGGGGTCTCGCTGACAACCTCACAGACCACTAACTTGCCCCCAAACCTGTGGCTCCTGGGAACCGAAGGGACCACAAAAGCCCTAGCCGTGCAGTTGATAGGAACCTGCAGGAGCAAACCTACCGTCATTGCTCTAGGACAAGTCGAATCTGTTCTAGAACCCGGAAGTATATAGAACTCCAAGAGGTCTATAGGGAATAGACCTACCACAGCCGCCCGGCTAGCTCAGTCGGTAGAGCATGAGACTCTTAATCTCAGGGTCGTGGGTTCGAGCCCCACGTTGGGCGGGTACTTTTGCCCAAAAGAAGTGATCAGAAGTCTGGAGATTAGAAAGAAAAAATTGGCAGAAGTCTGGAGACTGGAGAGCAACAAAAAAAGAGTCAGAATCCTGGGGATAGAGGTCCCCTTTTTCTTAAGACTATCTATATATATTAAATTTTTATACATTTCATCTGATACTTCATAAATATATCGAATTTAAATAAAAATTCTAGGTACAATAGGAAGAACAGCCATTACCCTGTCTATGCACTCAGTCTCTAGAAAATCAGGGTCAAACCCCAAAGACCTCCACACGGTCACTATGTAGCCATAAGGCTGCTCTTGCTAAGACAAACGAAGAAAATATAATTTCATCCTACATGTTGCAGAATCACAGTGTAAGATGAACCAGCAGACTCAGGGAGGTCTTCCTGTGAAAGACAACATTAATTAGGAAGGGTCCCTGACACATAATGCATCAGAAACTTCCAATTTTACAATATATCAAGACTTGTATTTTGGGAAATTTTTTACCCATACATTCTATGTATTTTTAAAGTACAGTACTATTATCTATTTCAAATTTGTATCTAAGCTAAGAAAATAGTATTCAGTGCCTTTGAATCTGCCACTGGGCTATGCCCCTGAGCCCCAAACTATAATTTTGTTGCCTTGGAAGTTAGTCTCTAAATAATTGGGTTTATAAAAATAAGGACTTTTTGAAAATACATATAACCTAACCTGGAGCCAAGGTGTACATCTGTAATCCTTAGTGTTCAGATAGAAGATGCAGAAAGATTTTGAGTTCAATCCCAGTCTGGCCTACACAACAAGACACTCATTTTTTTTTTTTAACAACAACAACAAAAAAAAAAATTGTACATCTAGGTTCTGAACAATTAATATGTTTGAGTAATAGGTGGTTCATAAAAAATCGTTCAAATAAAATGGTATTTGTAAAGTGAAAGCGTATTTATTTGAAAACAAAACATTAACTTGAAATGGTAAGTTGAAATTTGAAAACAAAACAAAGTTTTGAAAGCAGAACATACATACATTCATTCCCTCTACTGTTTAGGGACCGTTTCTTCTCGATTCTCACTTTCCAGCCTAAAACACAACCTCACTACCCCGGGTGGGACTCGAACCCACAATCCCTGGCTTAGGAGGCCAATGCCTTATCCATTAGGCCACCGGGGCTGACGAGAAGGCGGTGCTAGGGATCTTCCACCAGTCTGTGTCTTTGGGTCGTTTCTACGTCTATCAACTGTGTCATTTCAGTCTAGGTACCGTACGGCTCTAATGTCGCCGGCCCCCGAAACACCCTTAAGATCTAAATGAGGACGCACTTGTAAGGAGGCGACTGAAACGCGTACATCACTGCTTTTATTTCACTCATTGATCTCCAGAACAGCTATGTGTGCCCTTTGAACCTGGATGACCAGTACAGAAAACGTGTTTGTGATGCAGGATGCAGGACACAGGAGCTGGTACGATAATGTGTGTGCTTTGCAGTGCGGGTTCCCTGGCCAGAGTAACTGAGCCGGGTCTCTGTCCAGTCTTCTCCTACCGTCTCTTCAACCGAATGGTACTTGGTAGGGACAGGTCTTCATCCTTCTTTATAGAGTACACAACTAGCCTATATATTTTACTTGATACCTACCCCCCTCAAAAAATTTAAATTAAACAACAAAAAACAAAAACAAACAAACAATTAAACAGCCCAGTGGGAAGAACCTGAGATAGATTTAAGGCTTGTGGGTTCCAGCCCAGTTGCGTTATCCTTGTGTCCTTTTGATTCTCCTCTCTCTCTCTCTCTCTCTCTCTCTCTCTCTCTCTCTCTCTCGTGTGAGTGTGTGTGTGTGTGTGCGTGTGTGTGTGTGTGTGTGTGTGTGTGTGTGACTGATCTAATATATTTGCAAGCCTTATTAAGTCACTGGAACTTTAAAGAGAAAATTACTCTGCACAAGGCTGTCACGTGAGCTGGCTCCCCGCCCTCGCCCTCTGTGGTTCTCCTAGGAGTTGTGGGCATGAAAGACGGTTCCACTTAGACCGAATCCCTTAAGTAGAGATTTTTTTCCAGGTGAACTGTCAACTCAGTCTGGGACTTGCTATTTAAATTTTTATATTATTTAAAATTTTATATTAACACCGGACTTGTAAGGAGACACCGTTGTTGTTGTTGTTGTTGTTGTTGTTGTTGTTGTTGTTGAGACAGGATTTCATATAGCCCAGAGCGGATTTTAATTCTCCTGTCTCCGCCTCCTAAATACTGGCATTACAGGTGTGCCTGTAAGAAATCTAATTTCCTTTCTGTTTCACGGATTTTAGAGCTGTGAACATACAAACCAAATTTACTGCTTTAGTTATTTTCAAGTGTTCAGTTCAGGGACATTAGTAGCAATTCACCATATTCTACAAGTATCAGCCGGATAGTCTACTGAGTTTTTTGTTTTGTTTTGTTTTGTTTTGTTTTGTTTTGTTTTGTTTTGTTTTGTTTTGTTTTGAATCAAGTGTCCTTGACGTTCCCTTGGGACATCTCCCAGCCAGCACGCAAACAAACCCAGTCTAGCATCTATTCGGTTTCTTTCCTCAGCACTAAGTCATGCTGCTCTGTAGCCTATCTTAAAGATAAATTCAGCTACTGAATAACACACATGCTGCCCTTTCCGGGGTACCAGACGGCATAGGGAGTTTTCCGTAGGGTGAAGAGTTTGAAAAGCAAACTTGAGAACGGGAACTTTAAAGTAGGTTTTTAAAAAACAATCACACGCAGCGACCACGAAGGGACTCGAACCCCCAATCTTCTGATCCGGAATCAGACGCCTTATCCATTAGGCCACGCGGCCCTACGCCGGATTGGGTTTTAGCTCTCTCCATAAGGCTTTTTTAAGCGCCTACTGCGCATGCTTAAACTAAAGAAAAAAAGTCCTGTGCATTGAGCTAATCAATTTAGTGACAACGACATAAGAGCCTCCACAAGTTTGAATCGATATGAGCCCTCCTGGGCAGTCAGCCGCGGAAGCCCTTCCGGATCCTAGAGGCTCGCCTTTCGGATCGCCTCCATTTGCTCGCCCTCAACTCGGGATCAGGGACAACCCATGCCCTAGCCCTATCGCGTCTCTATCCACAATGGTCTCTTCCAGTCTCAAGACCCGTGCTGGCTCGCCTCTCCCGCAACTCCGTGGCCCCAGCGCCATGTGGAGATCGAGAACTCCCGCATCAGGGATTCGGCGAGGCGAGAGTTATGGTTCCGGAGCAGATCCTTCCCAGGACTTCTTTCTCCCTAAGTCTCTCCCGGCATATCCAGGTCTACCTTGTTAGGTTCCGTAGTCCCAGATACAAGGCACAGACCCAATTCCACCTCTGGTTCCCGGAAGTACAGTCGTTCCCCTCTCTACCGCCAAGTACTTTCACTTTCACGTTATCTCCCGTATTTCAGAAAGAGGATGCATTTCCAGGAGCACACCAATCGTGAACACATATTTATTGGTGCTATCTGCGCTGCCACGCCCAAACTGCTGCATCGATGACGGGTGTGAAGGGGGGAGGTAGGGGAATTGAGGAGGTTGTTAGTCCTATAAACAGAGCCGGCGCCTGAGCGAGCTGCGGATCTCCAGGCAGGCTTTGCGCAGCTCATCACTGTCTGGCCCCAGGACGTCCAGCTCACACACCCGCCTGTTGACCTGAGGAGCGACACTCAGCTAGGCCCGGAGGGGCTCAGTCCACCACACCACTGCAGTCCTTGTCTGCTGGCGGGTTCTTTACGGAGAGGTCGATGCTTTCTGAAATGGTCTATGTATCCTAGGCTGGTCTCAAACTCTGGGATCCTGCCACTACCTCCACCTACAAGCATAACCCTCAATGACCGACTCTTGGGTTTGTTGTTCTGTAAGCCTAAAAGTTCAAGTGCTACCTTTGAGCTTCATACTAACCCAGCAGTTTAACATGAGCTCCTTGCTCTCACCCCCCCCTCAAAAAAATCCTCCACCCAAAGCTCCCCACCCCGACCTCAACAAAAAGAGGACTTCCCTGTTAGCCTGAAAAAGCGTACAAACGAACTGACCCTATTCTGTAAGATGCCAGCCGCATCTCCCTTCCTGCGCCCCCTGCTGGTTCCTGCTGGTTCCTTCTACTTCCCAGTACCCCTGCTCCCCCCGCGTTTCTCCCCTTCCCCCCTTCCCCGAGGACAGCTGTCCTCCTCTCCGAGCCTCCTCCTCTCCGAAACTTTTTTGTTTGTTTTTTTCGAGACAGGGTTTCTCTGTATAGTCCTGGCTGTCCTGGAACTCAACTCTGTAAACCAGGCTGGCCTCGAACTCAGAAATCCGCCTGCCTCTGCCTCCCAAGTGCTAGGATTACAGGCGTGCGCCACCACCGCCCGGCCCTAATCTCTGGAACTTTAATGAGTGTAATAACTGCTGCTGGGTTTGTCTGACCAATGTGCCCTGTGTTTGAGCATCTCATGATGTGAGGGTAAGAGTCCTCCTAGTAATAAAGGTGTTGAGAGGGGAGGGGGAATGGGAGGGGGAGGGAGAGCCAGCCTTCTCCTTTCCCTGGGTTAAGTGGGAGGTAATGAGAACACTCCCACCAATCCAGCCCCTTTCTCCTCTCCTGTCCCCATTCCTCACACCTCAGTCAGCAGCTCAAGGAGATCTCGTCCAGGGTTGGCTCTGATGACCTCCACCAGTGTCTGGACAAAGTCTGAGCCCTTTTCATCCCGATACGCCACACTGCCTAGGTGAGCGGACAAGGCCAAAATCAGCACCTGTGGGTGCTCCACATCCCAGCCCTCCGAGAGCGAGGCGTGGAAGCAGAGAGCATTCTGGGTATCTGGCTTCAGACCAGCACAGGGTCAGGGACTTCTTGAATCAGGAAGAAGTTGCTGATATTTGTAGAGTGGATATTTGGGTATAATCAATGTACAACAAATATTCACTGTGGATTTGCGAGGTACCAAACAGTGGACAGGCGCCTGAAGCATGCAGGACTGTCCTGTCCTAGAAGAACTTAACACTAGGGAGCATTTGACAGGAGCCTGCCACTGTAACTACGACTATAAAGGCTAACCTGTGGAAGCAAGGCGACTTAACTGGAGCTGGCCTCTTGCTGGTAGTAAAGCTATCACCCCAGGTCATGGGTCAGGACACTAGGCCCATGGTAACCATCGGCTTCTTACCCTCGGCAGCTGCGTAGACAGTAAGGATGTCTGCTTGGCCTGAGCTGATAAGCCTGCCTGCAGAAAGAGTCAACTCCCATTAGCAGCACCCTGGGACTCCACCTGCCCCAGTGTCTGGTCAGTTCTGGTTCAAGGGCAGCCCTAGACAGTGGAGAGAGTGTGGGGATGGAAAACCACAAGCCTTACAGCATTCAGGCTGCATAAACTCAAGAGACGCTCGGTCCTCTTGCTGACTCCAAATTGTCAGACTCAGTCAGAGGCAGAAGCCTCCCAGTCCCTCAAGCCCAGGGAGACATTTCCTCCCCGAATCTTTGGCCACAAACCCCAAGCTGACAGGCCTAGAAGTATGCTGGGAGTGGTTCCCACCACCAGTGTGTGCCAAACCCAGGCTCCAGGAGAAAAGCAGACCCACCTGGGGCATCAGCATGGATCTGAAGAACGTCTGCCTGGGCTGGGATGACTGGGGGTGCTCTCAGCCATCGGCGGTACCATGGGAAAGTTCTTGGCCCCACACCAGGATCCCTGTTCCCTGGAGAAGGATGGGGCATATACTTTTACTCAGGGGAACTTGGGATGTGAGGCAGGCTTGCGGGGTTGGCAACATTCATACCGGTTCAAGTCTGTGGGCTTGACTCCGGGGGAGGCTGGAGAGGGGCAGGGAATGGCCAGCATCCAGGCTTCCTGGAGGAGCTGGGTGGAAAATGTGGGGGGCGGGGGGGGGCAGAGGAATGCCAGAGTGGAGAGCTGGGCTGGAGGCAGAGTCCCTTACCGCCACGGCAGGCCTGGAGTAGGAAGATCTTGGGGTGGCCATGCAGTGCCTGGCAGCAGCGCAGCTCCTGCAGCAGCGCATCCGGCTCTACTTCTTCACCATCAGCCCCCAGCAGCTGCCCCTGTGGCCCCCCATGGGCCATCAGGGCCACCAGGGCACAGCTCACGGGGCCCTTGTGAGTGTCCAGCTTTTCCCGAAACTGAGCCAGTTCCTCCCGGAAGGCCTGGAGCGGTAAAGGTCAAGGTCTGAACCAGCCCCTGGCAGCCCTACATGGGGCTGGGGGCACTTCTTCAGCCTCTGTCTTGGAGATCAGGCTTCCCAAGGCAAGAAAGCGACTGTCCCATGCATACAGCAGGAAGTCAGAGGCTAGAATTACAGATGTGCTTCCTGCCTGTGACGTGGGGGAAACCCAGGAGAGAGAACTCCAGGATCCTAGGCCAGGGGTACCCTTCCTTCCAAGCACCACCAGTTTTGGGCTTCCCCCAACCTGAGCTGAAGGGTTTGTCCTCAGGGTGACCTTGAAACCCAAGGCCTGGCAAAGGTCCCTCAATGCTGTCACATCATGCTGTGCTCCTAGCCGGTCTTGAATCACAGCCAGTAGGAGGGCAGCCCTGGTCCCAGACAGGTCATACTGTGTGCTTGGTCCAGGGTCTGACTACACAGAGGGTTAGGGACACACAGTAAGCCAAGGGGACCCCCAGTTCCTCCTCTCCCCCATTTGTGTCTCCCTCAGCCTCCACCCAACCTGCAACTGCAGACACAGGACTGGATTCCCTCTCTGTCCCTCACCTCCAGCCTCCAGGACTCCTCATCTCCCAAACACAGAGTCCCCCGGAGGGAGGTCCTAAAGACTGGACAGTAGGTGTTCCCAGCAGACTCTTCAGACACTCTGCAGAAGAGCTAGGACAGCAGGGCCCAAGGACAGACAGCTCAGAGAACTGCTCTGTTGGGGATCAGAGGGAGGATTACAACCCAAGCAGAGAGGTCAGGATCTTGGCTCCAGGGGAGACTTTAGAGGTCACATTTCAGAGAGAAAGTAGAGGTCAGAGTGGACTTAAGCAAGACCTAGGCTCTGGCTCATCCTCACGTTCACTACCTCACTCTAGGGACTAACACACAGAGGCAAGACCCTCCCTCCCTGGAGAGGGACAGGTATGTGGAAGAGGGCTCCCAAGGTGCCATTACCTGGACAGATACTAGGCTGAGAGAGCCATGGAATAGAACTGGAGACCACAGCCCCCATTTCTATGTCACTCAGACACTACCCAGCAAGACGTTCAGACCTCGGGACCAAATCCAGGCCTATCTCAGCCACCAGGGCCTTTCAGTAGAACAGGACAGCAGTCATTGCCCTGAGTGTCGAAGGCTGAGGCTGGACATTTCTGTGTAGATCCTGGGAGCCAAGCCAGCGGGGGTGGGGGTGGGGGTGGGGGTGGGGTGGGGTGTGTAACGTGACACTGAGGGAACACTCAGGACAAAGTCACAGGGTGGAGTGCCTGGTACCTGTGGAATCTGGGTGGTCCCAGGTAGTTATGGAGGCATGTCCTGCAGCCCGTGTGTGTGTGTGTGTGTGTGTGTGTGTGTGTGTGTGTGTGTGTGTGTGGTGTGTGTGTGTGTGTGTGTGTGTGTGTGGTGTGTGTGTGTGTGTGTGTGTGTGTGTGGTGTGTGTGTGTTTGCAGAACAGATGCAACCGAGTCTGAATTAATTTAATCGTAACTGGCTCTAGGGAGCAAGGGAGACGTAGGCCCGGCCTTCCCTTCTTTGGGTCCCCCACCTCTGTCAGTAGCTGCAGCAGTGACCAGTGAGGATGCTGATTGCAGATTTTCCCCAGATGCAGAAGGAAAGCTTCAGGTTCCCAGGCAGCTGGAGAAGAAGCGCCCCACAGCTGTGTAGACAGAAGCTCCCCCACCTTACCCCCAAACTGGGGTCACTGCCCCTCCACTCACCCTTGAGGCCACTAGAGAGTAACAGGAAGATTTTGGGGCGACCCTGCAGGGCCCCACAGTGACTCAGCTCCTTAGCCAGCAGCTGTGTCTGCCTTAGCTGCCCGCTGGGGGCCATTAGGACCACGAGGGCACATCCCACAGCACCCCTCCGGGCATCCAGCCGCTCCCAGAACAAACCCAGTTCCTTAGGGAAGCTCTAGGAGAGAGAGGCAGGGTCTGGTGAGGCCCCAGCTACTGTGAGTGTTTGGCTAAGGGCTGAAGGTTGCCGGGTGAAGCTCACCTGAACTGGGGCCTCCCTCTTCTCACAGTTTTCAAAGCCCAGAGTCTGGAACACACCATCCACGGCAGCGACTGCTGTGGCAGACACCCCAGGGCTGCAGAGTGCCAAGGCTGCCCTTGAACCCTGAACACTGTATTTTCCCTGGGGAAGGAAAACCAGAGCTGGGCTAGGCTGGGGCCCAGCTGAGGGCTGGGAACTGGCCGGGCCAGGTAGAGCATCTCACTACCTTTCTCCCCAAGCTGTGCCAAGCATCCTCCAGCTGTGCCGCTGCCTGTAGGGTCCCAGACACCAGGAAGGCCATCAGAACCAGGTGGGGCTTCCTCCAGGCCAGAGCTTACTTCCTGGCTCTGCTTCCCAGGGCCTTGGGGCCTGACCCTTGTCCCCTTCCGCCCTCGCCGCCGCTGCCACCTATGATCCCTGCCTATGATCCCACATGAACTCTGCCCTTGCTGAACCCTGAGCTCTGCTCCCCCGGCCCAGCTCCCTTTTCTGGTTCTGGCTGACAACTTCATGGCTGGCATTCACAAGTCCCCACCTGAGCCACGGGCCTGAGCCCAAATTCTATTCTTAGCCCTTGGCCCATGCTCCTATCTGATCTTGTTACACCTGAGTGTCTCCCTCAGGAGGGAGCTGCTAGCACAAAAAGGCCTCACACTGTCCCCAAGGTCTTTTCACCCTCTCCTCCTTCATGCAGCTTCGTACAAAGCCCATGCAGACGACAGTTCCTTCCCGCAGACGACAGTTCCTTCCCACGGACAACAGGGATAGTAGAAACCCCAAGATGGATGTTCTAACCTGGGGGCTGGCCAAGAGAGAAACCTGGGGACAAAGGCGGGCACAAATGGGTCAGTTCATAAGGGATGGGAATGTCGTGTGTCTCTCTCTCGATCCCCGGGTGATGCCCCGAGGGCTGCCCAAAAGAACCAAAAGGATCAGCAAGAGTCAAAAAAGGAGTGACTAGGCCTGACCAGCTTGTACTAGGACAGGGGAGGAGACATGTTGAGGTTTGGCTGGGAAGGGCAGCTTCGAGCGCACACTGGGCAAGTCTGAGTTCTGCATCCCAGGAGCGGCAGCACACCCTCAATCCTCCCTTAGCCTCTTGCTCGTCTCCCCACTGAGGACGGAGGACCTGACGAGGATTCCAAGTCAGGCTTGGCTCCCCCGCTTCCAGAGCATGACCGCATGGACCGGCACAGGAGAGGGAGGGCCATGGGTTGCAGGTCCAGGACGTGGCTCTCCATGGTGACTACTGACACCAGAGCCATCAACATGGCTAAGCCAAAAGGTCAGGAGCTAGCTACCATGCCCCTAACTCAGAAAAGCCAGCTGAAGAATCACTGCCTAGAGGAAACTTCCATGTTTATTCAAACTCTTCTGAAGCCACTGGGCTGAGCCCTTTTGGAGGGGCCATGGTCTGTCCATATTAATGTGAATCTGCACACAATGCAGATTAAAAACACAGAAATACAGTGCTTGAGGAGTCAGATACAAAGTGCTGATGGAGTGCTAGTGTTAAGTACAACAAAAGTCACACGTCTGGAGGACTGCGTGTTCTCCAGCCGGCTGCTGCTACAGCCGCCCCCTCCACAGACCTCTGGCCTGCAGTGTGTCTCGGGGCTCAGAGCAGCACAAGCAGGTGGCTTCCTGGGGCCAAGGCGTGACAGAGTGGTCAAGGTTGGAAGTATGAGGGACTGTGGAGGAACAGTGAAGGCCAAGAAGCTGCCGTGATGGACCCCAGGACCTAAATCCCCATTGGTATGGGCCCATGGTCCTTCCCAAGGCCAGAACGCAGCACCCCACCCCCACCCCAGGATGGAAGCCAGTCCTCACTGTAAGGCACAAGTAGACTGGGCAGAGGCTTGGCCAGGCTGGTGGGTGCACATAAGAAAGAAGGAAACAAAGAGCCTCCGCCCAAGCAAGGCCGGAGGGCTCTGGAAACCCTAGGCCCTGCCTGAGCCCTCAGCCCACCTGATCCTCAACTGGAAATGGAAGTTCCAAGAAACAAATGCAAGAGAGACCCAGAGCAGGACAGGGAGACACATGGCAGGATCCTGGGAGCAGGCAGGCCAGTTCAGAGTAAAGGGGGCCGCCTTGCGTCCCTCTGACAGGCTGGCAGTGGTCACAGGTGAGTGGAGACTTCCCTGGGGGGCGGGGGTGGGGGGGAGGAGGAGGAAGAGATTCTGTGAGAGTCACAGGAAGTGTCCTGCTGGGGGCGGGGGCGGGGGTGCTTAGGCCCCACCATCGGCTCACCCCACAGGTTGGGCCATCTTTGCATGTAGGCTCTGGTGCGCAATGAGGTGTGCTCGCTGCTTGAAGCTCTTGTCACACTCCCCACAGCCGAATGGCCGCTCGCCCGTGTGCACACGCCTGTGGTCGAGCAGGTAGGAGCGCAGCGAGAAGCTCTTGCCGCACTCGCTGCAGCTGAAGGGCTTCTCCCCCGTGTGGATGCGCTGGTGGTCGGCCAGGTAGGCACTTCGGCTGAAGCTCTTGCCACATTCAGAACAGGAGAAGGGCTTCTGGCCAGTGTGCACGCCCTGGTGGCGCACCAGGTCCGAAGAGCTGCGGAAGCTTCTGTCGCATTCGGGGCACTTGTGTGGTTTCTCACCCGTGTGTGTGCGTTGGTGCCTGGCTAAGTCTGAACCCCAGCGGAAGCGCTTCCCACACTGCGCGCAGCTGTGGGGCTTCTCGGTCACTAAGTTCCGGAGCTGGCGCTGGCGAGTGGGTGGCCGCCCCCTTCGCGCTACCAGCTGTTCCAGGGCTGTCCTTGTTGGGTTCTCACTCTCCCAGACCTCAGTCTCAGCCTCCTCAGGATTCCACGACATAGGTACTTCTGTCTGTCCCAGCAATGCCTCCTCTGCAGGGGGCTTTTGGCTTTTGGGTCTCAAACCTGCAAGGAGGGGGGAAAAGCCTCTTTTTAGTCCCCCTGATTCTGGTTCAGAAAGAGATCTGAAGAAATGTGACTGAGGGAAATCTCCCTGGCATTGAGGCAAAGCCTAGGTCTTCACATTTACAGAATGATTGGGTGATGGGTGAGTAAGACGGCCTCAGTGGGTAACGTCACTTGGATAACGCCAAGCCTAATGGCCAAGCCTGAGCCCACGCCCACCTCCACCTACATGGAAGAGACAAGCCTAGAGAGCCGCGCTCTGTCCTCCACACGTGTCCTTCTCTGCACTGTACACAAAAGAAAAATATTAAAATGCAATCTTCTTTCAAGCGTGCTTTTAACGGGAAGATGGCAGAAGGCACAAAGGAGCGTTCTGAGGGAGCCGATCCTCTAAGATAGGTGCTCTGCCCTGTGCCGGTGCCCCACTGCCCACAGTTGAAGCCAACAGCGCACTCCCAGGCCGCTGAGCACAGTCGCCTTAACTTTGTAGACAGAAGCTACTGTGGTCCCCTCATCCTTACGTCCCATCTCTGCAGCTGACACACAGTAGCCTTGGCAGGGAGGAAGCCCAAGACTCACAGTACTGCTAGTTAAGTAAGCCGAGCCCAGGGCACGCTGGGAAAGGGCCTGACCTGGGGCGGCTCCAAATGGGTGGGGTGCAGCAAGGCCTCTTGGCTTTAGCATTTCTGTGGCTGATATGATCTATCGATCTCACTGAATCCCAGATTTTATCTGGGGCAAATGTGCCAGACTGAGATTTGACTGAGCAAAGGCCAGCACAAGCCCTCAGCATGGGGCTGGCCCAGAGCCGGCATGTGAAGAGCACCAGTCACCTGGTCGCACAACTCAGAGACAAAACGTGTCCATCAGAGGAGGTGGCTGAGGAGCCTTTAGAGGCTGACCAGGGAAGGGAAGGAAGCAAAGCAGGATTACAGCCGAACAAGGGGCCCAACGATCTGCTTACCGAGGGCAGCGTTCCGGGACTTATCCCTCTTGATGTCCCAGAAGAGGTCCCTCTGGGCAGGGTCCAGAGAGCTCCATTCCTCTCGGGAAAAATAGAAAGGGATGTCTCCCAATGCCACCGACTTTTGGAACAGGGAGAGATGACCCAGCTCAGGTCTCCCAGGCAGCTGTGTGTGAGTGGGGACAGGAGGGGTCAAATTATATAGTCAACAGTACCAAGCCCTCTGAGGGAGTGAAGGACTGCTAACTCACATCGACTTCGGAGGCAAAGCAGACATCCAACATCTCTCCTGTGCGCTGCTCTGTAAGAACAGGGAGCTGGGCTGAAGGGCGAGAACAGAGCTTCATTCAGGCCAAAGTCAAGGGTGGAGACAGATAGCTTCATCCACACCTGCACCCGTCAGATGCATGCATGCACGTACTCGCAAGACCCAACTTCTGGTGCCTGTCACTCTCGGGGCAATCCTAGAGAAGGGATCGAGCCCCTGTGTGGCCACACTCCTGACTGAGGAGTCTAACTCACCGTGGCTGTGCTGCTCTTGGGGTGCACACAGCTGCTTCTGCACCCCTGCCTCCTGGAGAGACCCTGTGGCTTGGAGTCCCTGGACTGCTGCCTTAGGCTCCGCCTCTGAGAGCTCACCCTGTGCAGAACCAGAACATGCCCATTAGCATAGAGGCCAGCCTGGAGGTCAGGATGACACAACTTAACCCTGGGAGGGAGCTAGCAGACACAGCCCTTAGGAGGCTGAGGGTTGGGTAGGGGTAGGGATCAAATGGAGGCCCAGAAAAGTCCAGAAAAGAATGAGATACCAGGCAGTGTTTTGTGCCCAAGGACACTTCATGATCAAGAGACAAGAACCAGACCCTAAAAGGCCAGAATTATAGCTACTTAGCAAGGGGGAAATGGGGCAGGAGCGGTCCTCCTGCCAAGGGCAGAACCCCACATCCTAGCTGCATTGGTACACCATCTCCAGATCTCCCAGTGTCTAGAACACAAGACAGCAGGGTACACTTAGACAGTTCTGCTTCCTTAAACCCCTCTGTAGATTATACCCTGTAGATCAACCACAGCAAGCTGTGAATAGCTGTGTGGAGCTAAAACCTTTCTGGACTCACTCGGGAGGCAGGGGCAGGTGGATCTCTGTGAGTTCTAGACCAGCCTGGTCTACAGAGCAATTCCAGGACAGTCAGGGGTTACACTGAGGAAACCTATCTCAAAACAAACAAACAACAAAACCCACATTTCTGCACCATAACTACTTTAAACCCAATAAAGTCATGAGAAACAGAGTATTTACTTAACACTACATTGGGAGTTCTGTCTACGCTTCTCTGGACTTCCCTGTCCTCTGGGTCCTGTGGTGACTCATCTCCATGAAGACTCTATTCTTCAGGCTGCAAACATGGAAGGGACCCCTCCCTCACCTGTGGCCAGGCTTTCAGTGACTGCTTCTGTATGTCCTCCACCAAAGCAACAGCTTCCTCACCGCTCCCAAGGTGCTGTCTCTGCACCTGAGCTTGCATCTCCCCTGGCAGCACAGCCAGGAACTGCTCCAGGACCAGCAGCTCCAGGATCTGCTCCTTGCTGCGCAGCTCAGGCCGCAGCCAGCGGCAGCAGAGCTCCCACAGCTGGCTGAAGGCTTCGTGTGGTCCATCCGCATCTCTGTAGCAGAACTGTCGGAAGCGCTGGCGGCAGGCTTCCGAATCCCTGCTGTCCACCGCCTGGGCAGGCTCCTGCTCCCAGGAGCAGTCTTCTACCTTCACAATCATAAGTCCTTCCTCCTCCCCGGGAGCAGGGTCTTGGAGCTCCTGGAGGGATGCCATGTCCCTGGCCTAAGGCTCAGGGTTGGTCAGCCTTAGCATGAGGCTCCAGAGCTGAGACTTTCAGTCTCCCAGAGGGATTCTCTGTGAGGGCTGGGTTGGCATCAGGACACACTTGCCTATGGAAATAGTAAAAGGACAGTATTTGAGGGCGATCAGAATACACTAGTCTGGAGGAAAGTCTGGGACTCCGGCACCTACTCTGCGCCTCTGAAGCCTCTTTATGCTTTACTGCAATTGTGTGCTCTTTGTAACTGTGTACTGGTGATACAGACCCACAGTCCTTCATCACATCTGACATCCCAAATCTGGGATTTTCGTGGCCCATTTGACAGCAAAACCTAGTGTCACTCATTTGGAAGCAGTACTGCAACTGTTAATATGAGCTTATTTTGACTTTCATGTATAACTTTCTAAGCTTAACAGCAAAAATAAGCAGGCCTGTGCAATCTGTACAATTCCTTGAGACTGCTGCACATGCAGCCCCGTGGTCAGAGTGCTTGCCGAGGTTAATGACCCCCACGACCTTGAACGGGGTGAGACGGCACATATTTGGGATCCCAGCACTTAGATGCTCAAAGAAGGAACTCAGGGTCGCCTTCGGCTACATGGAAAGTCTTTTGCTAGTGGGCTGCAGAGGTTAAGAGCATTTATTGTTCTTACAGAGGAACCAGGTTTGGTTTGTAGCACCCACATGGTGGCTCATAATTATCTGTAACTCTGGTTCTAGGGGGCCCAGACCCCTCTTCTGAACGTTTCTACAGCTGGTACACCTACATCTATGCAGGTAAAATACACACATAGGATAGAATAACTAATTCTAAAGAAAATCACTGAGATATTCTAGTTTTGTTTTTCAAGACAAGGTTTCTCTGTGGAGCAAGGAACTCACTTATAGACCAGGCTGGCCCCAAACTCCCAAGTGCTGGGAGGCATGTGCCACCACCTGAGCTAGTCTTAAGGTATGTTTTTAAGTAGCTATACTTCGATTGTAAAATTTCACTGGGCATGGCAGTATATGCGTAGTGGTGCATGTCTAATTCAAGAACTGTAGGGACAAAGGCAAGAGTGGCCAAAGTTAAATCAGTCTGGGCTATAGAGCAAAACTGTCTTTAAAAAAGTATAATTATTGTGTTTAATTATGAATGTAGTATCAAGTCCCTCTATGATAGGTCATACTGTGATTTTTCTCAAATTTGAAAACTCACAAATTTATGGGGGCTGGAGAGATGGCTCAGTGGTTAAGAGTATGTCTTTGCCTCGCAGAGGCCCTGGATTCGATTTCCAGCATCCACATGGAGGCTCACAACCATTTATAATTCCAGTTCTGGGGTATCTGGCAGCCTCTATTGACCCTTCTTGAACACTACATACATGCGGTACACTTGCATACATGAAAGCAAACACTCAAGACATATAAAAATCTTTGTTTAAAAAAAAAAAAGCTTACAAATTCCAAAAATACCTTACTCCTAGTAAGGGACGGATGGTGTAAGAGGTCTCACGGACACCACCCAACACCATTTATTCACAACTATATATGAATGTATGACGTATATTTGTATGTTGTTACTGCTTCACATACTCTCATAAGTGTGATTTGAATTTTTCTCTTTTATTTTAAGTCTAATTAGCATGAACATCATAAATTAAAACGGGAGGGAAGTGTTAATACATCAATGTTTCTTTTTGATTCACTGACAATCTGATATATGACGGTGTCATTTTTTTTCCTGTGCTTTTACTGAAAATTGTTATCTTCAGAATCTACAAACACTTGATGTGTATTTTTACATAAATGAGATGCGATGAGCAAACCACTTTTCACCTAGCAACGTTTCTTCGTAAGTGAACCTGTAAGCGTCCGCGACATGGGGATACTTCGGTTTCTCCACCAACCCAAGTGGTGCATGCGGGCGGTTTCCAATTCTTCTCCACTACCACAAGCACTTCATTTACGCTTCTCTTCGCGAGCCTTCTGCCTTATCTCCAGTGACCGAGGAGGTGTCCTCAGGGAGGGACCCGACTCACCAGGGCCGCTCTGCAGGACGTGGGACACGGGGACGGTCCCCAGAAGCCCGATGAGGATGGCGGGGGTGGCGGGCACGGCGGTGCTGCCGGGAGAGCGGGAGAGCCAGGAGCCGCCGGCGGCCGGCGCTGCTCCGAGGAGCGCGTCCTCTCCGGCCGGCGCCTCGAGCCCGCAGGAGCCGTGCTGCGCTAAACGCTGGTCCCGCCCCCAGGACACACCGCCCAGAGCTGCGCAGGTGCCCAGAGCTTCCCCGGCAGCCCCCGGTGCCGGAAGTTCGCGCGGGTGTCTCTGGGAAAACAGCTGGCGCATGCGCGGACACAAGCATTTGGCGCTTGTACTAGCCAGAAGGCCGTTTGTAACCAATGAACAGGGAGAATTCTCACGGCTAGCCAATCTGACACCCTGGAGCTAGAGATTTGGAAGTAGTCTCGTTTTTGCCTTCTGGGTCGCACTACACCTAAGTCAGCTGCTTGAGATCTGGGCGCTTCCTGGAAAGTGCAGTCTAATTAGAGCGGAGTCTCCATCCCTCCTACCAGCAGCTACTTCTGTCTGTACTGAGCTGAGGAACAGGAGGCCCACCTCTGCCCGGGCATGTGTTAAGCATTGTTGCAATTTGTTAAAAGTCACTATTGGTGCTAATGGTAAACTACCTTTATGTTGTAAACATACTTAAAGTGTACTTTGTTATAAATAGACAAAAACCAGAACGGGGCAATTTGGTTCCGTGTGGCAACTGTCCAACTCTCCCTTGCTGCCTTGAGCAAAAGAAATGTTAGTCAAAGAGCCAGCTGGACTGACTTTATACCAGCACCAGCTATTTGAAACACTCAATGGAGACCTTGAGAGTGCTACACACTGATCAGAGCTGATTGTCCCTGCAGCTTCGGCCAGGGCTGTTTTGAGATAGGCATCAGTTCTTGCTGTCACAAGCCTCTGGATTCTAGATTCCCTGAAGTCATGTCCACGGAGTCTACAGAGAGTACATTTCCGTTTCCTTCTGTAATTGGCTGCTGAAAGGCAAGGCTGTAGTTGTCCAAACACCTCTTCCCGGGATGTCTGCTGGATGCGCATCAGGCCAGGAGACTCTTGTGTTGCCTTCCCTGGTATTGCTGCATCAGACCAAGTGATACAGTGGTCTTGCCTACTTGGAGTAGTGAAGGCTGCATTTCACGTCATGCACCCCAGATCTACTCATCTCCCCACTCCTCATATCCTTCCCAAATTAAAACACACAAACAACAACAAAGGAAACTTCTCACTCCTGTGGAAGCTGTAGTATGTCATAGTGTGTCATGTGGGGTTTTTTTCTTTTAAAATTTTTCTATGATATAAGTATTCCACCTGCGTGTGTACATATTCACAGCATTCATCCCTGGTGTCTCTGGAGGTCAGAAGAGGGCATTAGATCCCCTGGAGTTATGGATGGGTGGTGGAAGACAAACTCTGGCTGTCTTTCGTGTAAACCTAAATTGCATGTGTTGGGGGTAGTAAGTACGCATACACATTCAGGTTGCATATCCTCCTGTCCCACATCGCTATCTGGTAGGGGCTCCGGTTACTTACTGCTAAAGGAGGATCAGGAACTAATGCAAACCACTCTTGCTAAGCTGTCCCGGGAACTTCACCTTGACTGGGTAAAACTCCTACCTCTGGCTCTTTTCAGGCTACAAGCTCTCCCCAAACGACCTCTCCTCATCTCACCATTTGAACTCAGGTATGAACGTCCGGTCCTAGCTCCTGGTCTCTCACCTAAATGCTCTCCCCTCCCAGACCATCTACTCACCCCATTACTTTGCCACCTCTGCTCCCGCCTATGGAACTTTGCAGACCACCATCTACTGCGGCCACACACTGTCCCCTGTCCCCTGTCTACTCCCTGTCAACATTGAAGTTCTTCTGTCCCCTCCAGACCATCAGCCCTCGACCCTCTCTCCAAAATGGCAGGGCCCTTTCAAGGTCATTCTCATGATCCCCTACAGCTGCCAAACTTGAAGGACTCTCTCATTGGGTCGACCTGTCTCACCTCAGATCTTTCACCCCTTCACCTAAAAATGACTCTTCTTCCTACACATCAACCCTAACAGGACCGTGCTCTCTTAAGCTCCAGAAGATGTCAAGACCACCCACCTTGTCTGCAATCTCAGAAAATGAGACTCTACTCTGGCAGCCGAGCTCGACCTCACTGGATTAGACATGGATTTCTTGTCTTCCCCCTGCTGTTTGTTTTCATCCAGGGCAGTCCTTACATCTGGAGATTCGAGGTTCAAGAAACCCCACAGATAACAGTCTTTCCAAATAGGGTCAGGAAACTGCTTCATAGCCGGATGCCAGGAACCGGTCCAAATTGCTGTCATACCTGTATCTCTTAGACCATCTAAATATTATGATCTCTTTTCTTGCTTTCTCTTCGACCAGACAAAAGATCATTATAAAAAAATGGCCAGACGAATATTGGGGGCTGCCCATATTGGTCTTGCCAGATATAAGCTAGGATCATGTACCAATCACTTTTTCTATCAACAATGCAAGAACTCTTTTTCTACACACAAGACCCATGGAGTCCTGGGTGGGAGACAGGAGTTGTGGGTAAGCTCTGCTGTAAAAGCCAAGCTGCATCCCCAGTGAGTACTATGCACATTCAGAGAAAATGTCTCAATTGCCCAACCTCTAGATATTAGAAAAGTAGAAGTAATCAGACACTCCTCCAAGGCCCTTACCTCCTTGACACCCTCAAAGTGGCACTGACTTGTCATTTCACCTTTTGCTTCAGACCTTGACCTCGGCATGCCAACTCCTTAATGTCACCCAACCTAGTCGCTTTAAAGATTGCTGGCTATGTGTGCTCCCTGGAACTAGCTCACAATTGCCACAGCCTCTCTGGTGATACTGCCAGATAATGTTACCTTGCCTTTTATCAGCTGCTCTGATGTTGCCATGGCTCCATACCTTTCCTCTGTCCCTCTCTTTGGCATGGCAAACTGTTTTAAGACCCCTGAGACACGTTCTGTAGGAACACTAAGCTCCCTAGACTGCAACAGAATCATAAGCCTTGCTACGTCATCTCTGCCACAATGCCCTGCAGTCCAGAGCACGTCAATTCTTTGTGGCACTCAGGTATATCATCGCCTGCCTGCCAGCTGGTCAGGAGTTTGCACGTTGGTATTTCTTTTCTCTGAACTAGGAGTAATCCAGGAAACAAGCCCCTACCAATCCTGGTCGTAGATATGATACCTGCCCGACATAAGAGGGCAGCTCAGGTTGTGCCACTCCTGGTGACTGCGGCAAAAGCCACAGGTGCTGGGACTGAAATTTCAGGGATAATGACTTCCATAGCCCAATGTGACAAATTCACCTCCAAGCTTAGCCCCGGTTCTCAAAAGCGTTTGAAACCATGCTTGGCATCCAGAAACAGATCAATTCTTTGGCAGCCGTGGTGCTTCAGAACTGACAGGGCCTAGACGTCCTGACAGCTAAAGAAGGTGGCCCTTGCCTGGTCCTCCCGGAAGAGCGCTGCGTCTTCTTCCTTTCTTTTTCTTCCTTTTCTTCTTTCTTTTTCTTCCTTTCTTTTTCTTTCTTTTCTTTTCTTTTTTTTCCTCTTTTTATTTTTCTTTCTTTCTTTTCTTTTTCTTTCTTTCTTTCTTCTTCTTTTTTTTTTTTTTTTTTGGTTTTTCGAGACAGGGTTTCTCTGTGTAGCCCTGGCTCTCCTGGAACTCACTCTGTAGACTAGGCTGGCCTCGAACTCCCAAGTTCACCTGCCTCTGCCTCCCAAATGCTGGGACTAAAGGCATGCACTACCTCTGACCGGCAAGAGTACTGTTTCTACATCAACCAATTTGGGATGGTGATGAATAACACCCAGCAGCTACAATCAGACATGAAGAATTTCAGGGAACGTGAGGCCTCCCTTCCTGGATTTTTGAAAATCCTATATGGAAGTGGATACTCACTTTTGTAACACCTTTCCTAGTCATATTTTGGCATTATTATTTGCTCCCTGCCTCATTAATCTTGTTTCTACATTCCTTCAACGACAAATACAAAAGAATTCTAACCAAGCTGTTAATCAGTTCCTGCTACAGGATTACCAGCCGCTGTCCACAGAGGAGCCTCTGTCCACAGAGGAGTCTGATGTGAATGTTTACCAAGTGGACCCCAGTAGTGAAAGTCAGCTACACCCTAAAACTGACAGTGCCCCTAGACAGCAGGAAGCTGTTTAAGAGATCCGACGCCCCATTTCCCCTTTCACCATCGGCTTCCCCTCCATCTTTTTTCCTTCTCTTTATGATAAGAAAAAAGGAAGTATATTGGCATCAGAAGCCAGCTTCCGAATCCAGTGATGGCATCACCCATAGGCAAGAGGGACCCTCTGTTCAGCTGCCCACCTGCACCAGCGGTGCATGCAGTTACATCATGGCCTAAACAAAAGACAAAGCCCTCTAACCTCTCTCTTTCCTTCTTCTTCTTCTTCTTCTTCTTCTTCTTCTTCTTCTTCTTCACCCCCTTTGTCCTCCCCCAAACCCCCAATAAACCTCCCGTGAAACTGCTGGCCTGGTGTGATCTATCCAAACTAGCTGCCATTCTAACACAACATACATGTGCTTGCATGTGTGAGTGTGTGTGTGAGTGCGTAGGCCAAAGGTGTCTTGGGTGTCTTCCCAATATTCTCTATTTGTTTATTTGGTCTGTTTTGAAACAGGGTTTTACTATACAGTCCTCTCTAGATATAGCAGCGTGTGTAGATACAGCAGTGTGTGTAGATACAGCAGCATGTGAAGATGCAGCAGTGTGTATAGATATAACAGTGTGTGTAGACACAGCAATATGTGTAGATACAGCAATATATGTAGATACAGCAGTGTGTGTAGATACAGCAGTGTATTTAGATACAGAAGTGTGTGTAGATAACAGCAGTGTGTGTAGATAACAGCAGTGTAGATACAGCAGTGTGTGTAGATACAGCAATATATGTAGATACAGCAGTGTGTGTAGATACAGCAGTGTATTTAGATACAGTAGTGTGTGTAGATAACAACAGTGTATGTAGATACAGTACTATATGTAGATACAGCAGTGTATGTAGATACAGCAGTGTGTATAGATACAGCAATGTATATAGATACAGCAGTGTGTGTAGGTACAGCGGTGTGTGTAGATACAGCAGTGTGTGTAGATACAGCAGTGTGTGTAGGTGCAGCAGTGTGTGTAGATACAGCAGTGTGTGTAGGTGCAGCAGTGTGTGTAGATACAGCAGTGTGTGTAGGTGCAGCAGTGTGTGTAGATACAGCAGTGTGTGTAGATACAGCAGTGTATACAGAAACAGGAACCGTTCACCCGGATGGCCTGTGCCCACAGGTGAGGCAGCATTAGTTACCCAATATTCACTAGTTCCATGTCTCATGCGTGTAGTTTTGTACATGAAAGCTCCAAGTTAGAAGGTCTTCCTACACCCTAAGGAGGAGAGAAGGAAATACAGCACAGGGCGTGCCCGGAGCGTGTTCTCGAGGCCTAGCATCGCAGTCCCAGTCTGCAGCCATTGTGGCAGGGAGCGCGTGGCAGGCAGCAGGCGGGGGCCCGGGACAGTAGCTGAGATCTTACATTCCGGTCTACTATCCTGGTCCACCAGTACGAGGCAGACAGACAGACAGACAGACAGACAGACAGAGGAGAAGACAGAATGGGGGAGACAGAGACAGATTGAGAGGGGGAGAGACAGAGACAGAAAGACAGAGGGGGGAGACAGAGAGAGAAAGAGAGGAATGGTGTAGGCTTTCGACTCTTCACTAATGAGCATTTCTCCAGCCCCAGTTGGAGCCTCAGAAGCTAGATTTGTTTTTTTTTGTTTTGTTTTGTTTTGTTTTGTTGTTTTTGTTTTTGTTTTGGTGGGTTTTTTTGTGTTTGCTTGCTTGCTTGTTTCATATTTTACACTGATTTGGGGAGTGTGCATAGAGGTCAGAGAACAACTCTTTGAGGAGTCAATTCTCTCCTTTCATTATGTGGGTCCTGGGGCTAGACCTCACCCTTTAGGATGGACAGTGATTGCCCTTACCTGGGGCTAGACCTTACCCTTTAGGACAGACAGTGATTGCCCTTACCTGCTAAGCTACCTCGGCAGCCCATCTTTTGAACTTTTTCCTTTGAATTGATCATTTATGTGGAAGCTTCCAAATATAAAGTGCTGATAGTGAAATCTTTTAGTCTTCTCTCACCCGCTTCTCACTCTGGGAACAGACATACGTTACACACATACAAACATTAAATAGACCCTTTTGTGCTCTGCTGGATCCACACGTCCATCTTTCATCTCCTCTGTCTCAGTTTTTGAGACCCAAGCCCCAGCCCTCAGACTTTCGCAGTGGCCATACAGAACATCGCTATTCAGAAAGTAGTGTTGGTTCTTTTTCTTTTGTTTTTCATCGATCTAAAGAAAAAAATGCAAAGAAGAGAACTCACTCTTAAGGCAGTGAGCACACACACACACACACACACACACACACACACACGCACTGCCTGTGGGTGAGGCCACACCATCTACAGTAGCAGAATAAAGGGCGGTTGACTGGGTGCCTGCAAAAGGGCCCAAGAGGCACTAAAAGAAATAGGCTGTTGAGAGACCAGTCCAACTCTGAGAAGCCAGGTTGGCTGGAACAGCTGGTACCAGCTCCTCGGACGGCGGCCACAAGATGGCAGTGTCGGCCAAGCTCTCCCGCAGCCCCGGGGGCGGGGCAGCATCTTAGAAGCTTCAGGGCTTCATCGATGGTGAGACATTAGCCCTCTCCTTCAGATCTTGTGTCATCTGACTTATTAGATTTTGGAAGCCTTCTTCTTCTTCTTCTTTTTTTTTTTTTAAATCATGGTTCTGAGAAGAAAGCAGAGGAAGTCACACAGTGCCGTGATCTGGTTGAACACTGCCCGTGATGGGTTCTAAGTTCTAAGACAGCCTTTGGAATTCAAAAAGTTCAACTTCCGTTAAATACCGCCCCACACTCACCATCACAACGCCCCCCCACCCCCCACCCCCCGCCCCATCACCTTGACAGAGTCTAGCCTTGAGATAGCCCAGAGGCAGAGAACCTAAAGAAGCTGGTGCTGACCTTCCATCTCTGGCAGCCTGGTCTTCAGAGTCTATTGCAAAACCACAACCTGATAACCCATATTGATCGTTTGCTCACTGCCAGGCACGGACACGATCATTTACATTCCTCACGCAGGCCTGCACTGCTGGTGGAATCTCCAGAGCCAGTACACCAAGAGGCCGAGATGAGAAAAGTCTACCCACCCACAGTGTGGACTGTGGAGAGCGGTGTAGAGCCACTGGGGCGGGTCCTTCACTATCTGCCACAAAGGAGGGGCTGGGACTGTAAAACTCCGAAAGGAAGGAAGGACCTGTGAGACGGCTCGCCAGTAAAGACAACTGGCACCTTGTTCCATCCCTGAGACGTACGTGGTGGGAGGAGAAAAGGGATTCTGGTAAGCTGTCCTCTGAACCACAGAGAGAGTGAGACAGAGACGAGACACACAGGGAATTAAAATGATAAAAACAGATTTGGCCAAGTGGTGGTGGTGCATGCCCTTAATCCCAGCGCTCTGGGAGGCAGAGGCAGGCGGATTTCTGAGTTCGAGGCCAACCTGGTCTACAGAGTGAGTTCCAGGACAGCCAGGGCTATACATAGAAACCCTGTCTTGAAAAAACCAAATTAAAAAAAAAAAGGCGTGTGCCACCAGTGCCTAGCAAATAAATGTATATTTCTACAATTAGCTGGTTTTTTACTAAGGAATGTGCCAAATTCTAATATGAATATACACGTCCTGCACTGAAATGCACAAATCGTTCGAAGACAAAATTTAAAATATATCTGAATCAAAAAATAAGTAAATAAATAAAAGTTGGGCCTAGTAGCATACGCCTGTAATCTCAGCACTCAAAGGCAGAAATTCTAGTCCAACCTGGTCTCTACAAGGCGCGGTTCAGGCCAGCCATGGCTACTGCCCTAAGAGCATTAGCTGGCCGGACACTAGAGGGAGCCAGTGGTTCGTCTACGGACCAGTTCTGAACAGTAGCCCGGGAACTGTTGTCTGGACAACCGCGGAGCTTAGTGTGGGGGCGGGGAAAAGGGAGGGTTGCTAGGACTAGCGTCGGCGGTGATTGGCCAATTTTTCTCGAGCCCATCTCCCTGGCAACCGACTCTGGTGTGGAAAAAGCACCATCAGACTCCTGGGGAGCTGTCCTAGTCCAGAGCTGTGTCCATGTCTCCACCTCCGCCGGGCAAAAACAGCTTTCACCCGGACCCTGAGCGTGAAGCTCAGAAGAAAACTTGTTCGATCGCTCCTCGCCAGCGTTCTGCTCTCAAAATCACACTAGTAAACCAGACGGTCAGCAGTGGCCCAGGAGCCCCGAAGCTCCACGCCGACATCAAGACCCGGCTCAAGCTTCTAGTCCTTTCACGACACCCACCACCCACAAAATCATCAGTTTCTTTTATCCAAACATTAGAGACCCACCACGCTACCACGTCGTCTTATTTGTTTTTTTGTTTGGGGTTTTTTTTTTTGTTGTTGTTGTTGTTTTTTGTTTTGTTTTTTTGCTTGTTTGTTTGGTTTTGGTTTTTTCAAGACAGGGTTTCTCTGTGTAGCCCTGGCTGTCCTGGAACTCATTCTGTAGACCAGGCAGGTCTCGAACTCAGAACTCCGCCTACCTCTGCCTCCCAAGTGCTGGGATTAAAGGCGCGCGCCACCACGCCCGGCAGATTTTATTTTTATGTATATGAGTACACTGTCTTCATACACACCGGAAGAGGGCTTCGGATCCTATTACAGATGGTTGTGAGCTATTGTGTGGTTGCTGGGAATTGAACTCACCACCTCTGGAAGAGCAGTCAGTGCTCTTAACCACTGAGCCATGTCTCCAGCCCTTATTTGTTCTTTGTTAAAGGTGCCCTTTTCTTCTGAAGGTACTCTCTGTAATCTGTCCCTGCCCGTCACTACACATCCAAATGCACCAAGCACACAGGCAGAGGAGCTGAAGTCACAGCTAACAAGATCCACTGTGCAAGTGAGACAGTATGCTAGGCTCCCGTGGACTTAACAAGGCTTGAAAGCAGCCCCTGGCTTTATTAAGTAGTTCCCCGTAAGAAACCCATTTCACAGGAGAGAACCCTCTCAGCCCCTCACACTGAGCCACACAGAGATTCCACTGTGGAGTGACAGTCGTCTGTGCAGACAACCTAGGGGTAGCAGTCTGTCTTTCTGACCTCATTTTGGGAAATTACCATTTAGTCAGGTGTGATAGTGCACATCTGTAATTCCGGCACTGGTGAGGCAGAGGTAGGATAACCAGTCCTTCAAGGTCATCTTTGACTCCACAGTGAGGTCCAGGCCAACTTCAGATACTTGAGATCCTGTCTAAATAAGACTTTATTTCCATACAGGGTTTCTCTCTGTGGAACACTGGCTATCCCAGAACTCTCTCTATAGACAAGGCTGGCCTTGAACTCCAAGATCCATTTGCTTCTACCTCCCAAGTGTTGGGATAAAATGGCGTGTGCCACCACCACACAGATGTTAAATAAAACACCTTTTTAAAAAGATTTTTTTTTAATTATGTGAGATATGTGATAATTATGTGTGCACACATGTGCAGGGGCCTGCAGAGACCGGTAGACATCATCAAAACCCAGGCACTGGAGGTATTGGTGGTTATGAGCCAAAGAAGAGGCCAGGGCTGCCAGGCGGTGGTGGTGCACGCCTGTAATCCCAGCACTTGGGAGGCAGAGGCTGGCGGATTTCTGAGTTCGAGGCCAGCCTAGTCTACAGAGTGAGTTCCAGGACAGCCAGGGCTATACAGAGAAACCCTAAAAAAGAAGAGGCCAGGGCTGATCGGGTGCCAAGCCCTTGGGACACGCCAGCTGAAGGGACTCCCTTCCCCCACCCCACCTCACGGTGTCAGAAGTAACTGGCTTTCTTCAGGTTGGGAAACCAGAACTTAGAAGCTTTGTTTATGGACTTATGGTCTCAACTTGGGCTGGGTGGTTTTCACCTATAATCCGGGAGGTAGGGACAAGGAGCACGCGTTACCTGGCTAGTGCTACCCTAGGCTACAGGAAACCAGGTCTCAAAACAACAAAACCTGGGCAAGATGACTCAGTAGGTACAGATGCCCACGGACAACTGGAGTCACATCCCTGAGACCCACATGGTAAAGAATAAGTTCTGAGTTGTCCTCTGACCTCAACAGGTGCACTATGACATGTCCATACATGCGTTTAGATACCAACAACAACAACAATAATAATAATAATAATAATAATTATTATTATTATTAACTTTGTTTTGGTTTTTGAGACAGGGTTTCTCTGTGTAACAGCCCTGGCTGTCCTGCACTCACTTTGTAGACCAGGCTGGGCTCGAACTATAGAAATTCTACTGCCTCTGCCTCCCCAGTGCTAATATTAAAGATGTGCTCCACCACACCCGACTCAAGATTTTTTTTTTTAAAGATCCTAGTATTCTGGAATAGACCTCTGACAAAAGACCTGTGACCCAAGTCAAGGCTAGGCAAGAGAGGCGTCCCAGGCCAACAGTGGTGACTCAGGGTTACCTGAACGAGGACACCTGGTGGAACCAAGAGCTACCCGATCTCAGAGATCAGCTCAAGCACCAGGCACACAGCCACAGGGCGCAGCTTGAAACCCAAGCCTTTAATCTGCAGCTAGAGTGCCCGCCCTTCTAGCCCCGGCTCCTCCCACGTGACCATGCCCACTTGGTGTCAGAAGTGGCACCTTGCAGTTCCCTGCCCTCCCCCCACTCCATCATCCCACTGACTAGGACCCAGCGTCTGCCCAGAGCCCCACATCAGCGGGCTGTCCCAGCTTCCCTGGGCGTCCTCGCTGCTCTCTCTCAGGCTTTTAAGTGGGAGCAGTTCGGGGTGCTGTGAGCGCCCCCGCAGCCGCCGCGCCCAGCATGAGCATGGCCAGAGCCTTGGGTCTGGCGGTGTGGATCTTCTCGTGCCGGTGCAGGTTGGAGCGGCGGCTGAAGCTCTTGCCGCAGAGCGGGCAGGAGTAGGGCCGCACGCCACGGTGGGTGCGCTGGTGGGCAGTGAGGTGCGAGCTGTGGCTGAAGCTCTTGCCACAGTCGAGGCAGTGGTAGGGCTTCTCGCCCGTGTGCGTGCGATTGTGTGCGATGAGATTGGAGCGCTGGCTGAAGCACTTGCCGCACTCCGGGCACGGGTAGGGCTTGACGCCGGTGTGGGTGCGCTGGTGCGTGACCAGGGCGGAGCTCTGGGTGAAGCACTTGCCACAGATTGGGCACTTGTGGGGCTTGGCGCCAGTGTGAGTGCCCTGGTGTGTGACTAGGTCCGAGCGGCGGGTGAAGCGCTTGGCACAGCGGTCGCACACGTAGGGCTTCTCGCCGGTGTGGATGCGCTGGTGCTGGATCAGCGTGGAGTGGTGGCTGAAGCTCTTCCAGCACGAGGGGCAGGTATAGGGCTTCTCGCCCGTGTGGATGATCTGGTGCTGGATGAGGTGTGAGCTGCGGCCGAAGCGCTTGCCGCAGTCCGTGCAGGTATAAGGCTTCTCACCCGTGTGCGTGCGCCGGTGCGTCACCAGGTGGGAGTGCCAGCTGAAGCCCTTGCCGCACTGTTCGCACGTGTATGTCTTCTTGCCCGTGTCACTGTCGGGTGCCATACGCTCTTTGCCACCTTTCAGGGCCTCCTCCCCGTCACTGGGTTTCTCTGGGCCGCTGTCCTCTGGGGTCTTGGGAGGACGAGCTTCGGTTGGGGCTGGCTTTAGCTGGCTAGCTTCCCTGGTGTCTCTGGCCAGCTCTGTCCCTGGGCCACTAGCCAATTGCTGACCACACTTCAGGTCTTCCCGTGGCGCCCACCTGGCCCTAGTCCTTATGGATTTTGTGTCCTCTAGGGCTGCCACAGCCAAGGTTGGAACCACCGTCCCCATCTCCAAGGCTCCTGTAAAAAGACAGGTTGGCAGCTGGAGATAAACGTCTGGAGAACCCCCAGACCGGGAGGGCAGAGCTAAAAAACAAACAAACAAACAAAAACAAACAAACAAAAAACAGGAGCTAGATGGATTCTGGGAGACAGGAGCAGGCAAGGGGAAACTGGGGGACCCCTCAAGGGAATAGCCACCCTCTAGGAGTACAGGGATCTGGAGACCCTCACATGCATATCCACAAGGGGATCCCCAAACCTTAGCATTAGCTAAGGCCCTCACCTGAGCCAAGGCCTCTCCTCTCCTCAGCTCCTGTGATCCTGCTAGAGCTCACCGCCTGGCCCTTCCCCTGAACTTGGGGGACCCAGAAAGGTCTGCTGAAGGGAAACCCTGTCCAGAGAGAGACTGAGCTTCTGCGACTGTACCACAGTAGGATCACCCCCCAACCCGGCTCCACCCATTGTGGTCCATGTCTACCCCGACCCAACTCTACAAGGGGGGTGGGGAGGAGGACCCTTCTCCCTAGAAACCTAACACAAAACATGCCAGCACCTGGGAGGCGGAGGGAGGATACAGGGCTCGAGCCCTGCCTGCACTGCACAGTGAGGCTATCTCAGTAGATTAGAGGGCAAATTTTTAAGAATTCTAGGCTTGGTGGCATAATTGTGGAATTCCATTTAGGAGGATCAGGAGTTTAAGGTCATCACCTTTAATCCTAGCACTGGAGAGGCAGAGGCAGGCGGATTTCTGAGTTCGAGGCCAGCCTGGTCTACAGAGTGAGTTATAGGACAGCCAGGACTACACAGAGAAACCCTGTCTCGAAAAACAAAACAAAACAAACAAAACAAAAAAAAAGGGGGGTCATTATCAGCTATATAATGAGTTCAGGACTTACCTGGGCTACATAAACCAAGAAAATATGTAAAAAAGCCCCGAGTTCCATCCCTAGCACCACATAAAAGTAAAATGAAATAAAACAAGTCCCTCTGGTGATCGTCCATCCTCTCCCAGTGCTTGGCTGGCCCTACCTCGGTCTGAGGGAGGAGCAGAGTCTGCTCAGCTCGGCAGGAGCCCCCTCCTCCTCATGGTGAACAAGCAGTGGGCCCAGCAGTAAGAACCACGGGAGCCCACCTCACTCCTACACTTGCATTTGGGGGACTCAGGTCTTAGGCAGAGAGGCTGGGACACTGACAGCCACAGGACTGCTTTGCTGTGGCCCTGAGGGCTTTCCTGCAGTCAGTAAGAGCGGGAGCTGTGACTCCCGTGCCTCAACAGAGGAGAGGAGTTCACTCGGTCATGACCGGGTTGAGTGCTAAATTCTAATCTCCTGGATTTGCTCGGACTGTTGGTCTGAGCCCTGGCAAATGCCAACAACGACCTAAGATAATTACAGGAGTGGGTGGGGTCCCGAGTGGGGGACTGATGTGCCAGTATGAATCTCAGGACCACCACCCCAGTTACTGACAGAACTGCCAAGGAGGAGGGGCTGGAAAGACTGTTCAGTCAGTCAAGTGCCTGCCAGCAAAGCATGTGTGAGGATTTACGTTCCATCCCATCCGTAGCAACCACATTACAAGCCAGACCCAGTGTCGATGTCTGGACCTAATGATAGGTACATAGGTACCCGGGGCTCAGTGGCTATCAAGCCGAGAAAGCTCGGTGAATTTCTGACCAGTGAAAGACGCTGTCTCAAAAACCAACCAAACAAACAAACAAAACAAAGTGACCTGGCACAACATTAATCCCAGCACCGAGAAGCAGAGGCAGTCTGAAGCCTGGTCTACAAAGTGAGTTCCAGCACAGCCAGGGCCACACAGAGATCCTGTCTCAAAAAATCAAAAAACAAAACAAAAACAACTCTCCACCATGAAAACCATGGAAAGCACTTGAAGAGTCAAGACTCAAGGCTGACCTCTGGTTCTCTCTCTCTCTCTCACATACACACACACACACACAGAGAGAGAGAGAGAGAGAGAGAGAGAGAGAGAGAGAGAGAGAGAGAGAGAGAGAGAACGAGCTTAGGCTCAGGGATTCTACCTTAACTAGAAAATTTTAAATAGCTATAGCTACATAATGGATGGATGGATGGATGGATGATGGATGGATGGATGGATGGATGGATGGATGGATGGATGGATGGATTCAAGGACAGATGGATAGATGGATGGATGGACAGATGGATGACAATGAAGAGCTGAAATCATCATCAAATTCTGTCAGAATCAGTTTGAAGCTGAGGAGTCAAAAGCCTAGACTTGGACACAGCCCTTCCCGCCCTGGGGGAGCAAGCTTGTCCTGTGGGTCCTTAAGGATCTGGGAGGGTGGCTGATGGCACATCCGACCAAGGAGCCTCCAGATGAGTCGACACATCTGGGGCGGGAGGCTGAGGAGAATGACGTGTGATACAAATGTGGAGAAAGAAGAAACAAAGTTGCAAGCCGACCCTGGGCAGGGCTGCCGCCACTAACCTGCCTGGCTGCCTCTTCTATTAATGATCCTTTGAGACAAGGTCTTGCTACTGCTCTGGCAGGCCTGGAACCCCCCCACCCCCCATTCCCCCCACCCCATCCCTCTCCCACCCCCACCCACTCCCGGTGTAAACATCAGTCCTCTAGCCTTTGCCTCTGCTGGGCTTACAGATGTGACCACAGCACCCAACACTGGCTGTTCAAATCCCAATCTAAGTTAATCAAACAAAATTTAAAGTTAACCCCTCCTAGAACTCAACAGGCACCTAGCGTGTGGTCACTGTCCTAGGACAGAAACAAGCATGTGCATCTGTGCAGAAGGTTATGCAGAGCAGAGCTGTCCAGATAAAAAAGAGAGGAAAGGGGAGGTAAGGTGTGGGCAGGGAAGCAGTGACGGGGCAGACTTCAACGCCGGAGGCCACAGGAAGCCATTGCAGATGAGCCTTACCCAAAGCCAGCCCATTTTTCCCCTGTAGTATGTCTCTGTAGAAATTTTGCTGTGTGTGGTCCAGCCTTCCCCACTCCTCCCGGGAGAGATACAGAGCCACATCCTCAAAGGTCACCGGCATCTGAGACAACATGAAAACGAGACTATTCAGGGTTTGCTGCGGACATGGGAAGAAAAAGTGACAACCCCAAGAAGTGTGACAAGACCAGGCCTTCAAGCCGCCACCAGGACTTGGAATTGATGGTTGATCAGAAGCGCTAACCAAGGATGGCCTTCTGTGGAAGGTAATGGTTGGTCAGGGGCAAGGCAGCATTTTAGGGTAGGTGGCCAAGGGTCAGGCCCTCGCAGAGCCTCTGCCCTACGCTCATCCCTCAGAGGAGCGTTCACAACAGCGGAACAGCCTCTGCTGCCTGTGCTTCTCCATCAGCTGCACCAGGACTGCCAAGAGCCCCTGGACACGCCTGGGCAAAGGCTCTCGGGTGGCCCCGGCAGCGGCTTAGCAAGTCACAGCAGCAGGTTCTGACCCCACATGAGAAGGGAAGCAGTCACAAGCTGAGCAGCACAGGATGACCAGGGAGAGACCTGCCCTGCCCTGGGGTGTCACTCACCTGGGACCAGGCGGTGAGGAGTGCGGCGGCCATCTGTCGCTCTCTGGTCCGCCCCCCTCGGGACAGTACAGGGATCCAAGGCGAAGGAAGAACTGTGGGAGACAGGGTCCTCAGAGCAGCCAGCATCCTGCAGGGCCGTGATGCTCCCCACCTGCTTCAGCCTCACCCCGAATTTACCCCACCCTAAAGTCACCAGGAGGAGATGGAAATCGGGGGGCCCCTCCGTCCCTTGGTAAAACCCTCAACGGCCCCCAGAGTGTCTCTCCAAGAATCGGATTCTCCTACCTCCAGCAGGCAGGAATGGGCCTATGTCCTTACAGTCAGGACTTGGAGACATCCAGCCCTGTGTTCCTGCAGTCCTGTCCTCCTGTGATGTCCCCTCACACTGTGGCTCTTCTGGCTCTGCCTTAACATGCGTTGACTCCTGAGAGGTTCCCAAGGGCACTGTCTCCTCCTGCCCAGAGAGCATGTCTCCACCGCGTTGCTCATTCCCTGGGACCTGGGAATCACAGTCCCTATCAGCAGAGGGCTGCAGATCCAGCAGAGACCCAGCAGTGCCAGGTACATGTAAACATAAGGCGCACCTTAAAGACTTAGCCTCTCCTCGCATCCAGGGCTTACCCTAGCAAGGACAGGCAGTAGGAGGTAGAAAATGTAAATGTCAACCCCCATCACCACAGTGCCTGGGGACAAGACACCCAGAAAGCAGTTGCCACCTGTCCACTCAAGCCTCAAACCCACAGCTCTGTAGTCTGTATATATATATATATATATATATATATATATATATGAGAAAACTACATGTACTAGGTTACTAGGTTAAATAGCATCCCTCCCCTCCCCCCAATCATTGTCAGCCATAAATGTAACTTTATTTGAAGTCAGGTGTAGTGGCACATGCCTGTAATCCCAGCCCTCGAGAGGTGGAAGCAAGAAGATCAGGAGCCCAGGGTCATCCTTGGTTGGCTACATAAGCAGTTCTAGGCTACATGAGACCCTGTCTCAGGACAAACAAAAGGAAGAATGTGACCTTACAGAGATCAAATCACTGGAGCCAGGCAGTGGCAGCTCATGCTTTTTTTTTTTTTTTTTTTTTTTTTTTGGTTTTTTGAGACAGGGTTTCTCTGTATAGCCCTGGCTGTCCTGGAACTCACTCTGTAGTCCAGGCTGGCCTCGAACTCAGAAATCCACCTGCCTCTGCCTCCCAAGTGCTGGGATTAAAGGTGTGCGCCACCGCCCGGCGCAGCTCATGCTTTTAATCTCAACATTCTGTGATTTCAAGATCTCTGGGTTCAAGGCCAGCCTGTTCTAAAGGTAGTGCTAGGACAGCCAAACAACAACAACAACAACAACAAAAACCTGTCTCAAGAAGGAAGGAAGGAAGGAAGGAAGGAAGGAAGGAAGGAAGGAAGAAATTAAATCATTGGAAATTTAGTCCTACATCCAGATTCAGACTTTGGTAAGAAGAGAAGGTACAGCAGTCCCTCCTGGCGGTGCCAACACGAGAAGCTGAAGCAGGAGGATGGCAAATTCAAGACCTACCATGGCTACTAAGAGAGTTCAAGGCCACATAAAAACCTAGCAAATCTGCTTCAAAAATAAAAAGCCAAAAGAGGCCTTGAGATGTAACTTAGTAGAAGACTGCTTATAGTGTGTGTATGAGAACCAGGGTGCAGCCCTTAGTCAGTCTGTCTGTCTGTCTGTCTCTCTGTGTGCCCCCACCCACCCTGTGCACACACAGGCCGGAAGCTGGGGAGCACAGCTCAGTAACAGAGTGCTCGTTAGGGTTATTCGGTCTGATCCCCAACACTGTCCAAAAACAAACAAAAAATAAAGGCACGGAGGCTGGGAAAATGGCTCAACAGTTAAGAGCGCTTATTACCACAGCAGAAGAGCTGAGTTAGGTTCCCAGCATCCATCCCAGCTGCTCTACCGCCTGCGTAAAACAGTTAAAAGGAGCCAGTGTTTAAATGAGAGACAGTTCTCTGCTCCAGAAAGTTCTGGATAGACTAAGAGCAATGCAAGTAATTACTAGTGTTACTCCACCGGTATGCAGCTGACCTAGTCTGACATCAGCGGAGAATGCAGATCTACAAGGCTCACTGGGTATCAGAGGAAGGGTCACTGGATACTGGTAACAATTCTTTGAGCTTCTACACCATAAAAATGGCAGCGCTTGTACTAGCGAATATTTGTTAACATTTATAACCACCAGCAAAGCTAGGGAGGAGGATCGCAATTCCTCTGACTTGGTCTAGTAGTTCTGGGTGTTCTCGGCTCATGGACCACAGGAGTCATCAGTTAGTTACACGCTGGCAAACTGCTTACACACGACTCACACGCCCATCGTCTCCTTGGAGCCTAACAGGGACCTACTGAGACAAGTGGGAACGAGGCGACTTTACACACAGGTCCCACAGAGGAGCAGGGCAGTGGCCCAAGGTTAGACACCAGGCCTGAGGCTGAGTCAGAGCCCTCTGGCTCCAAGCCTAGCCCTGCACACACACACACACACACACACACACACACACACACACACCACATGGGCAGGAAACAGGCAGAACTAGAACTTGGACCCAGAGAGGTAAGCCATGAGGAGGCGAGGCCCAAGAGGAAGAAAGTGGCAAGCAGAGGACTTCCCTGTATTCTGTGGGCACTATGCTCCTTATTGGACAGAGTAAAAAACGGTTACACTGTAAAGAGCAGGTGGAAGCTATTTCCCATGATTCCACCTCTTCTCCCACACCCCTGCCCAGTGCCAATTCATTCTCACAGTGTCTCTCACATGCTTCCTTTTCTCCAGACATCGGTTTGGAAAACACCCTCTCCTCCAGTTCAAGGCATTCCTCCCTAGCTAGGATCCCACGATACCTCCTGGGTTTTCTCCTTGTTCCCGGTAGCCGCGATGCTTTGACTGTCTGCAGACATCTTCCACTTCAGAGCCAGGAAAAAACAGCAAATGGTTCTCTCCCCTGCTAGTCGAGCCCCTTCCAGGCTTTAGCCAAGAACCTGGAAAAGAGGAAAGATATCAGTATCTTTGGAACACTTCCAAAGTGCCCCGCACTCCTCATGCCTGACCACAGTGCATACGAAGTCTGCCGGCCCCTACGGAGCCCCATGGTGAATATTTTCTGGTTTCTCCGAAAAGAATGGTATTGTCCCCTTTGTCACTGAAGCAAGCGCCCTAAATCTCAGTGAAGCTAGCTGAGGGCAAGTGAGGGCTGAACGGGAATCAGGGCTTCTTATCATGAGGTGCAGAAACTTCTGTGGAGAGCCTGCCACGGAGGCGCCAGTGCGTTGATGCCTGCTGTGTGCCCCAGCTGGACCCGGAGCCTCGCCTGAAACCCACAAATCAGTTGCCCTCTGTCAGCCGTTCTCTCAAAGCCGCAGCCTCCCACCTGGGTATGTTCTCCGTGGTCGTGGTTTGGGTGGTACTCGTCCTCATCTTCCCAATCCTGGGTCCAGCCCCCTCATTCCCTCTTGCCAGCCTTTGACTCGGTCCCCTGCTGCAAGCTGATTGCACGAGCCGAATTCCGGGGACCTTCCCGAGCATCCCCTTCTCATCAAGGAGGAAGCAAAGGAGACCCCGGGGGTGCAGCCCCCTCCCGAGGGTGAAACGAGTCTCTGCAGCTAGAACAGAACCGATGGGGAAGCCCGGTGGAGGCTGGGATTTGGGACAACAGGAAGTCCCTTCCAGATCCCATTCCCCAACTCAGCTGCAGCTTTACAGGGTTCCCAGATTCGAGGGTTCCGGTTCTGGGGTCCCTAGCCTCAGCTGCACCTGCTTTTGGCTTGGGAGAAAGTGTCAGATCCACAGTGCTGGCTCTCAATGCTTACTCTACCGAGCGGTATCTATAACCACGAAACAGAAAAACAGAAGATGCCCCGAGCGTTGTGGCACATGCCTTTAATCCCAGCACTCGAGTGGCAGAGGTAGGCGGATCCTTGACCCCGGGAGTTAGAAGCCAGCCTCGGCTACAGAGCGAGTTCCAAGACGGCACAAAACAACGATGTATTCATTTCTGAGTGTTTGGTGACACAAAGACAGCACTGCAGTCAGCATAAAGGAGCGGCGTTGTTGTGTGAGCTGAATGGAAAGGGCAGAGCCACTCTCTCCCGCACACCACGCATCAGAAGGTCCTATGCTCTCTGGGGCCCTTTGGGTCCTCCAAATACGGCAGAGTGCTCGATCCCTGCGTGCACTTAGGAAACAGGATGGGACTCTCTGTAGACCACCCTGACGCCTACCTGTCTGCAAGGTGGGAGAGAGATTGGATTTTAAACAGACTCATTCAGGCTCGATAATAAAGGTGTACCGAGTCTGACTCGGGGTGGATTTGAGAGGAGTAGGCGGAGGTATGGGGGATGAATAGAGTTCAACTACATTGCACAGAGCTCTCAAAGGACTAAGTAAGATATTATGTATTTGTTGTCTCAACTATGTAGCTCTAGCTTCCCCGGAGTTTACTATGAAAACCATGCTGTCCTCTAACTCACAGAGATCTGAAAATACTATATTTTTTAAAAGACAGAGAGAGTGGGGTGGAGGGGTGGAGCCATAGCTCTAAGATTTAGAGCATTGGCTGGTCTTCTAGAAGACCTATGTTCAATGTATCAATCCACGTCGTGATATTCATAGGAGATCTTACACTCTCTTCTGACTTTCAAGTGTCACGCACCCACATAACACACAGGCATGTATACTGGCAAAATATCTGTACACGAACAATAAAATAATAATTACTTTTAAAAGCTGACTCAGTTGTCCAAGACTGAGTCACTACCTGCAAACCTGGGGAACTAAGGCTCCAAGGGGGGAGAAAGAGACTGCTTCTCATTCCCTCCAGAGTTGTTCTTTGGGGCAGAGCATGGGAGACTTGAAGGACGCAATAACCAAAATGTAAGGGTTGGAGAGATGGCTTAGCAGTTAAGAGCACTGGCTGCTCTTCCAGACGTCCTGAGTTCAATTCCCAGGAACCACATGGTGGCTCACAACCATCTGTAATGGGATCCGATGCCCTCTTCTGTTATGTCTGAAGACGGCGACAATGTACTCATAAATAAATTTAAGAGAAAGAGAGAGAGCTGGGCGGTGGTGGCGCACGCCTTTAATCCTAGCACTTGGGAGGCAGAGGCAGGTGGATTTCTAAGTTTGAGGCCAGCCTGGTCTACAGAGTGAGTTCCAGGACAGCCAGGGCTATACAGAGAAACCCTGTCTCAAAAAACCAAAAAAAAAAAAAAAAAGAGAGAGAGAGAGAGAAACAGAGACAGAGACAGAGACAGAGAGAGAAAACAAAATTTATTCAGAGGCTGCTGAGGGGTGATCTCTCATATCCCCAAAGTTTGGGTATTTTTAAAGATAAGCAAAAGAAATTTCTACTTCAATGAGAAACTTTTTAAAAAGATTTATTTACTGTATATGATGCTCTATCTGGGCATGTATGTGTACATGCAGATAGAGACTAAAGATAGTGGTGAGCCATGATGTGATCACAGGGAATTGAACTCAGGACCTCTGGAAGGACAAAATGTAAACTTAAGATTCCATAGAAAGCTGGGCAGTGGTGACAAGCACTCAGCACACAGGAGGCAGAGGCAGTGGATCTGAGTTCGAGGCCAGCCTGGTCTATAGAGCAAGTTCCAAGATGGCCAGGGCTACACAGAGAAATTCAGACTTCCCCCTCCCCCAAAAAAAAAGATTCTACAGAAGTTGTGGCCTGCACCAGCTCACCGGCTACTTGTTTGGGGTTGTGCTGACACAGCGGCCATCATAGCTGACGGCACTTAGCAGAGTTTCAGTCTGGGGAACCGTTTGACAAACACCAACTCCAGTGTCTGGAGGCTGCTCTGAGCTGCCTGAGAACAGGACACTCTGCTCAGCAAATAAACCTGCTCTCAGAGGTCTCAAGGAGTAACGAGAGCCAGAAAGAAGGATCAAAAAGAGAGAAGAAAATAACTTCCTAACTAAATAATGAAGCAGAGTTAGAGACTGGGGTGATATAGACATGTCACCTTGGGAAGGAGGAAAGAGCAGAACCTGAGAGAGATAAAGAAAGATGATAGGCCAGACATGGGGGTGCTTACCTTTAATTCCAGCACTCTGGAGGCAAAGGCAGGAGGATCTCTAAGTTCTAGGCCAGCCTGGTCTACAGAGTGATTCCAGGACAGCCAGAGCTCTATATAGAGAAAACCTGTCTCAGTGATGATGATGGTGGTGGTGGTGGTGGTGGTGGTGGTGGTGGTGATGGCGTGGTGGCGCACACCTGTAATCCCAGCACTTGGGAGGCAGAGGCAGGCGGATTTCTGAGTTCGAGGCCAGCCTGGTCTACAAACTGAGTTCCAGGACAGCCAGGGCTACACAGAGAAACCCTGTCTCGAAAAACCAAAAAAGGAAAAAAAGAAAAAAGACCAAAAAAAAAAATCAAACGTAACTTAATTGGTAGAGTGACTTTGGATCACCACCACCACCCCACCACCACCACCCCCGCCAAATAAACGGAGTATTGTAATATATATTTGTAATTTCAGTGCCTGGAAAGTACAAGCAGGAGGATCAGAAATGCAAAGTCATCCAGAGCTACATAGCATGTTTAAGGTCAGCCTGAACAACAACAACAAAAGTTGGACTTGATGTTATTTTTTCTTTAAAGGATAGGAATTTGAGAAGATGGAGACAGGGACATATGGTAGATCTGGGAGGGGCTGTGAAGATCTAAAGACAGTGTATGCAATTCACAAAGAATTAATGAAATATACTAAAATCAATATATTGAAGGCTCCAGAAATAGCTCTTCGGTTAAGAACATTAGCTGCTTTTCCAGAGAAGCGGGGTGCTGTTTGTCAGCACCCGCATAGTGGCTCAGGGTTTATATATTCGACAGGTGAGAACCTGAGGAATACCATTTTAATTCCAGCACTAGGGAAGCAGAGGCAGAGAGGCAGAGGCAGAGGCAGGCGTATCTCTTTTGAGTTGCAGACCAGCCTGGTCTACAGAGTGTGGAAGAACTGAAGGAGGAAGAGGAGGAGATAGAAAATAAGATCACTAAAATCCTCAAAGGTATCTTTAGAGACACGGGGGGAGACCCTGCGATGTGCTCCCTCAAACCTTGATAGCACGATAGCACACGTTTAGAAGGGCAAAGCCGGAAGGACTATGCCAGTAAAGAGCCCTATAGGATGCAGCACAGGGACCGGGAGCTCCCAGACCCAGTCCACTGTGCCACTAACTCGCCACGCCCACGCTCCGCAGCAGGCGCCCAGGATTGGCTGTAACCTGGAGGCCCCGCCCACCCACTCTTTCGCGCGCTCTCTTTGGGCGGCCCTGTCACAGCAGTCGACTCTCTCCAGTGTCCCTGCATTTCCAGTCCGGCTGCAACCGCAACTTCCGGTTTTCCCATCTTTCTCGAGTTCACCATGCTCGTGATGAGGATGCATTGCTAGGAAGCTGCCGTCCTACAGTCGGCTTTCACCCGTGAGAAAGCTGAGACTGTTTGCGGGCCAGAGAGCCCACTCGTAGAGAGCGTAGAGTGCTGGGGCCATTTCGATGCCTGGGTACTCAAAATAATTAAAGAAGAGCCTTCAGGAACAGAAACTAGATCGGAAATCCGTACAGGTTCAGCCTTCCACCGAGTCTCCTCAACCTGCACAAGTCCGTCCCACACACACTTGCCCATTTACAATGTGAACTGTTTTTAGAAAGGGAAGTAGGGCATGGAGAATTCAGTGATGGAGACTTTACCTAGCGTAAATTCGATCCCCAATTCAGTGATCCAGACTTTACCTAGCGTAATTCGATCCCCAAGACCCATGGTAAACGTTTACCCATGGTAAACGTTTCCTCAGTTTTGTGCGCCTGTAAACCAAGCACTTTATAGGAGGATCCCTGGGGCTTGATGGCCAATCATTCCAGCTCCTCGATCAGTGAGTGACCAAGTCTGAAAAATGAAGAGGGACAGTGATTGAGGAAGACACCAGAAATCTACACTCCTATGCACACTGTACAGTGTAATTTAAAAAAAAAAAAAAAAGGCAAGGTCTGGTGTGGTGACACATGGTTACCTGTAATAACAAGAGTTCTGGGACTGAGGAAGAAGGATCTTAAGTTTGAGATCAGTTTAAGCTCCACAAGTCTACTCTTGTGTAGACTGCTTATGCACAGGTTTAAGCCAGTAGAAAGTCTTTATTGAGGGAGACAATTGTAGCTGGCAGGATCCGTCCCAAGTCTTTTTCAGGATGAGCTTTTAAACACAAAACCATACCCTAACATTCTTCAGTTAGCAAGAATAGTTAGCAAGGAGCAAAACTACCGAAACCAAAACTCAAGATCAGTACGTCTAGACTTTCTCAGAACTGTGGACTTTAATGGATCAGGTCTTTGTTTTTATTTTGGGCAAGTGATGTTGTCTACACTTGACTTTTATGGCCTGAATAGTGCTTTCATCATGAAGTTAGTTGTGCTAAGGTCTGGGGACCTGTAACAAATCAATGTATAGCTGTTCTGCTCACTTTGAGTATATGTGACATTAAGTCTTAGAGATCATTCATCATTGAGGGAAAAAAGAAAAGGGGGGCGGGCAGTAAGGTTGCTCATTCCAGGGGCTGGAGAGATGGTTCTTCCAGAGGTCCTGAGTTCAAATCCCAGCAACCATATGGTGGCTCACAACCATCTGTAATGAGATCTGATGCCCTCTTCTGGTGTGTCTGAAGAGAGCAACGGTATACTCATTTTATTATTTTTTATTTATTTATTTATCTATTTATTTATTTATTTATTGGATTTGGTTTTTTCGAGACAGGGTTTCTCTGTATAGCCCTAGCTGTCCTGGAACTCACTCTGGAGACCAGGCTGGCCTCGAACTCAGAAATCCGCCTGCCTCTGCCTCCCATAGTGCTGGGATTACAGGCGTGCGCCACCACCGCCTGGCACAACGGTATACTCATATACATACAATAAATAAATCTTAAAAAAAGAAAAAAGATTGCTCACTGGACGAAGGCACTTGCCATGAAGCCTGATAAATTGAGTTCAACCCCTGGGACCTACATGGTGGAAGGAGAGTACCATCTCCTGAAGGTTGACCTCTGCTTGTGGGGAGGCAAGAACGATTCCTCGTGGTGAATAAGCAAGGCTCATCTGCACCTGCACAATACCACAGTCCCAGATGCCTGCTTACGCCCTGCTCCTAGATCAGCCAGCTTTGGCACTGGTGGTTACAGCCTCAGCCAGGGCTGTTGGACACCATTTGTACCAAACAGTTTGCTATCGTTTGGTCTTTTCTTGTTCTGGTCAAGCACCAAAAGGACCAGTGGATCCTTTTAAACAGCAGCATTAAACACTTCTGATTGTTGACAATAGCGAAAGCTACAAAATTGGGGACCAGAAATCTCCAAACCTCTATACCCCAGCACCTAGAACACTGCCTATCCAGTGCTAAAGATAGCCTACAGTGGAGGCACAAAGGGACGACACTAGGACATAGAACTAAGCTCAAAAGTCACTCAGGCTTGAGGGTTGCCCTTTCGGGTTGGTAAGTCAGTACATTTTTAAGAAACCAAGACACCGTCATCATCCTGAAATACCCCTTGCGGCTGTCATCTCGTGCCATGTGATACCTAGAATGTTCCCCAGTGTTGGCTTGACTTTCAAGCTCAGTGGTAATGAAGTCAGACCCTGAAGCAGGCACATGGGCGCACTGATCAGCTCAGCAGGGAGCCAGGCACACGCTGGGAGTCATTCACTGACCTGAAGTCTGTATTCTACCCCCTCTCCAACCTGTGACTCCCTACTCTACATGTCAGGATATCTAGTTTTCAAATGAAATGAGTGCGTGTGTGTGTGTGTGTGTGTGTGTGTGTGTGTATTCTTTCCTTGGGATGGAAACCATATGGACACTGTTTTTTACTGGTGTTTTGTTTTATTTGTTGAACACTAGGCCTTGCTATGTACCCCAGGCTAACCTCAAATTTACTAAGCTAAGTATTGGCCTTAGCTTTCTAGGGTGACTGATTAAAGGGATTCATCTCTCTCTGGAGCATCAGACTTGCATTAAGCACTGCTAAGAATCACTAATGGTGCTTGGTATCATGGTACCATGTCTTTAATTCCGGCACTCGGGAGGTAGAGGTAGGCAGATCTCTGAGAGTCACGGCTAGCCTGGTCTACAGAGTGAGTTCCAGGACAGCCAGAATTCACATGATGAAACCCTGTCTCAAAAAAATTAATAATCACTATTAGTGATAATGATAAGTTCTTCAAGGTCTTATCATTTATTGAACATCTACCAGTGCTCCTGCAATGTTCATTTTTCTGTAATTAAGCGAATGGGGTTGAGGTGATTTGACTCCTTACACGACAGCTGTTGAACTCCACTCCCTTGCTGCTCTGAGCGAGAGGGCGAGCCAATCACCAGCCACCCGGGCTATCCTTATGACAGCACCAGAGGACTAAAACCTTCCCTAGACATTCCCACTGCAGCGGGTGTCTGGGCCCGGAAGGCACAGCCTGAGCCCGGCCATCTGAAAGTCCGCACGAGAGATTTTCTCTTCACAACCCTGCGCGTTTGGGACAATCAGTCACTGACACTGAGTCTTGTGTTTTCAACCAAACACAACTTTGGATCCTAGCACGAATCGTGACTCGGGCCAATTACAGCCTGGCCTCTTAGCTCTAGGCACAGCCATCCTTGTTAGGCCGCAACAGGAAGGGCTTCTCCTATGAGTTGAGGTTCGTCCGATCCAGCAGTTCTCTGCTCCCTCCCACCCTTGTGGGACTTGGTTCTGCTGGGCCACCAGTCAAGAGCCCTCGGCTGGGGACAATGTGGGCGACTGCCTCCACTAGAGTTCAAGAAGCAGGATAGGCCCAAGTCTAGGGCTAGTGTGTGTGAGTGATCATGTGCGAGCTCAGACCACGCAGAGAAGCAGGGATTGGGGAGACTGTTTACACAAGCTTTAAGCTTGTCAGCCTTCCTCCCTGCTCTCAGGACCTTTGCTGAGTCTTCCCCACGCCCCAGCCCCCGCTCCCCCAAGCCACCGCAACCACAGACAGGCAGCTGCTGGGAGAGAGCGCGCCCCACCATCACCACCAACCCACCTACCCAGGCTCCAGGCGCCTCCTAAAAGGCCCCGCCCATTCCAGAACGCCCCGCCTCCAGCATCCGGCCCGCCTCTCTTGGGGGTGGGGCTTATAGAGAGGAGTCAAAGTTGCAAGCTTGTGGGAGGAGTCGGCAGCAGGAAGCCGAGCTGCTCTGCCGTTGAAGAACTGGAAACCTCTTGAGGGCGGTACCTTAGTCACGCTGTCGCTCGGCCTTTTCCTGTGTCCTGCGTGCCAGGAGCTGGGCTCTGTGCCGAGCACATAGAGCGCAGTAAGAAAACTCGTGCCTACTGGGTGATCCAGTGAGAACCACCTTACACAGTTAAAAATAAGCTGGGTACTGACCCGAGCAGGAAAGTTTGGGAGCAGCCAGAGCAAAGCTGGGCCTAGTCAGGGCAAACAGACCTCAGGGCTGTGGGGGCGACCAGCGCCGAGTTTCCTTGACCCTGCGAGTGATGGAGTGCACTCTAAGGCGTGGCGGACACTCCAGATAGCATCCCCGATTCCCGGAAGGAATCCTCCTCCGTATTTGGGAACACGCGCTTAGAAAGCCCATCAATGCAAAGGGGAGGGCTTGACTTTGAAGTGAGCTCCGAAGCGTTTGTGGAGCCCTGAGGGGCGGGGGCGAGGCGGAGGGCGGTGTTAGTGGGACTAAGCCACTAGCAGGATCTGGAGGGGGGAGGACTTTAGGAAGCTAAGTGACCTGAGGAGCACTCTATTACATCTTAATTTTTTTTTTTTTTTTGGTATCTGTTGGGATTTTGCTTTTTCTCTCACTATATTTATTTACATACATATTTATTTTATTTTATTTATTTATTTATTTGAGAGTTGGGTGGGGGCACATGTGGAGGTCAGAGGACAACTTGTGGGAGTCACTGGCTCAGGTTTTTTGTTTGTTTGTTTTGAGGCAAGATTTCATGTAGCCCAGTCTGACCTCAGACTTCATATTAGCTAAGGCCTGCCTCCTTTTCCCAAATGCAAAGATTACAGGTGTGCACAATCATGCCCAATTACTGTTGTGTGTGCCTCCCGCTTGGCACACAAGCTTTCTACCAACTGAGACACGTATCCCTTTGGTTTTGGGTTTTTGTGACAAGTTCACTCTGTAGACCAAGCCCATCTGGGATTCAGGACCACACATCCAGCCTCAGCCACCCAAAATGATAGAACCACATATAGGTATAAACCATCACACCTGGCTTCCGTTCCCCATCCTTTTCTTTTTTGAGACAAGGTCTCACTCTGTTACTATAATCTATAATTCAATGTGTAGACCAGGCTGGTCTTGAACCACCTGCCTCTGCCTCCCGAGTGCTGGGATTAAAGGTGTTTGCCACTGACGGGCCTATTTTCTTACAACTGCTGCCTCTTCTGTTCCGTGGAATGCAACCCCAGACCCCAAATACACGCGGGGCAGAGTCTCATTCCTCGGTTTAGCTCTATGCCCTTAGAGCCTGCTGTTTGATACACACATAGATAAATCTTTGTTGAATGAGGCCTACACACAGCAAGCACTTAAAACAGAAGACACTCTTGCCCCCAAAGGGTGTCAGTCCTGATCCAGTGTAGACGGGGAAGCTCTGGTTTAGAGTAATTTAACTCTTACGTGGGCTAAGGCAAAGTTTGAATCTGGAGTCATCACTTCTGCCTTGATTTTTTTTTTCCTGGCTCCTCCCTCTTCCTCACCCAACCCAAACTGGGAGGTGAAGGGTTAATTCCTGGAAGCCCCTTTATCCCCTTACCTGAAAGGGATGGGTCAGGAGGGAACTTCCTGTTCCATTTCCCCCGGAGTCCTTCCTCAGACAGGCCTTCGCTGCTTCTGATCCTGGATCCCTCCGAGGATCCCCAAACATCTCGGCCTCAGGAGGTGCCCAGGGTGGTGAGTGAGAGGGCCTACAGCACTGTGGAGAGTGAAGGGTGTTTGGGGGGACCCACTGGTGCGTTGACGGCTAGAAAAGTCTAGGTTATAATGAGCGAGCGGGTAACTCTGTGCTGAAGACGCCAAGGCCACACAGCATGATGCGTTTGTGGCCTTGGGGATGTGAGGGAGGTCTGTGTGACGAGGCCATGTGTTCCCAGCGCCAGAAAGGGAGAGCCCGGTGTAAAAAAAACAAAAACAAAAACAAAAACAAAAAACAAAAAACAACCCAAGCCTACAGAGTTGAGCAAGTTAGACCTCTCGCAGGGCGGGGGGGGGGGGGGGGGGGGGTGGGGGGGGAAGCTATTTCTTGCAGGAATTACTTTGGCCTCTGAGCTCCCTCATGTGGGTGGATTTTATAGCTGTACCTACCTACAAATTGAGGCTGGCCAGATTTCACTAAAGAGCTTTCTAGCCCCACACCCTGCCGACCCCCCACAGAGATGCATATTAATAGGGCCTTTGTCCTGGAGACCTGGGGGAGGGACAGACTTTCTAAGGCCTACTTGCCTGAATTCCATCTCTGGAAAACCCACAGGCAAGGCCTCACCTAGAAATTCCAACTGCTTTGTGTAGTTAGGCGGGCCTTTGACCTGAATGTAGAATTCTCACTTTCTTATCTATGCTGTCGCACTCCAGGCTAAAACTGGCAGAATCTCGCCGGGCAGGACGGAATAGTGGGTTCGGAACCCCATTTCCACTTTAGCAAGCATTAGCCCTGCACCAGGAGTAGCTGTGAGCAAGTCACTGTCAGTCTCTGTGAACCTGTAGGATTCAAAGGTTGATCTAACGAGAGTCCCGACTGGATGAAGTGAGCGCCGGCCGCTGACTGGGTGGATAAACACTCAGGACTCACTAGCATCTACTGCAGAGTGGCCAGCCAGAGTGACTTCATTCTCTAGTTGTCTCTATTTCTTTAAGGTTTATTATATATATAGAGAGGGTTCGTCTGAATGTGTGTCTGCACACTAGAAGAGGGAGCTGGATCCCATAAGCAGGTGGGAGTCGCCATGTGGGTGCTGGGTCTTGAAGACCCCCTCTTCGTGTTTTTATTTTGAGAAAGGATCTCACTAAGTTGTCCTGGTTAGCTTTGTACCTCACTTAAGATGCAGTCCAGGCAGGCCTGAAACTTTCAATCCTGCCTCAGTAGACCCATGGCCTGGCTTGATAACCGTTTTTCCTTTCTGTTTCTATTGTTGTTTGTTGTTTTCTGAGACAGAGACATGTATCCCAAGCTACCCTGGAATCGCCAATGGAGCTGAGGATGACCTTGAACTCAGTCAGTCTTCTGAGTCCTAGGATTTAGAGAGCATGTGTGCGCTGGGGATTGGACGCATGGCTTAGAGCATGTCTGATAGACTAGCTAGCACTCTACCAAGAGAGCTACATCTCAGCACACACACACACCCTAATTTTTGGGTGCTTATTACAGACTTTTTTTGCCCTGAACCAAACTTTCTTAGGACTTCAAGGTGGCTATTATTATTATTATTATTATTATTATCATTGCTGTTCCACTGCATGTGTACAAGTCGTTAAAGTAAGTCACTTCGGATGCCAAGCAAAAACTCATTGATCTCGAAACAATGCCTCTCGCTCAAGAGGAGCAGGGGAAGAGACTGCACGGAGCAGCGCCTGGGGTACAGCAGCAGTGGGGGGGGGGTGTTTCAGGGCCCCTGAACTGGGAGAGGTCATTGCAACAGGAAAAGCGCCTATGGAATGAAAGAGCCGGAGCTGCACAGGCTGTGCGTGGGAGGGAAAGGATCTGGAAGGAGAAAACCCGGCCGGGGTGGGAATTAGGCCTGGGTCAGCATTCCGCACCACATCCCTCTGCTTTCCCAAGGCCAACTTAAAATCTGGATTTCCTTTGTTCTGTAACACTTCCACCCAGTACCGCTCTCCTACGAAGGAAATTTAGAGAACTCGCTCTCCATCCTGGACACTATCCAAAATTCAGGGCAGAGACACTTTGCCTAGCCTGGATTGGATACCTTTGATACCGTGTGATAATCAATAATGACAAGAACAATGATGTCTGCCCAGAGTGCAGCAGCAGCTCCCTGTGTGGTGCTGCTCTGGGCCGCAGTTACTGGGGTGGACGGTTCCACCTAAGGCTCTGGTCCCATCCCCCTATCGGAACTCCCTCCCACTGTTGGGGGGGGGCGGAGTTCGAGGTCGGCTTGGGAGAGACAGCCAAAGGGCAACCTTGTTCTAAGAAACTTAAAACCGTAGAATATTTGCCTAACCTTCCTGAGACTCTGAGTTTCGGGTTCCATGCCCAGCCTGGAAAGAGGAGCTAAACCTTCTGAGCAGTCCTGAAACTGCTCTGGACTGGATTGATTTGAGTCTAGTCCTCAGGAAGGAAGGAGTAGCCCTCTGAGCTAGAGGAAAAGGTGGGTGGAGGGGCTTGTGCCTGTAGAACTAGTGCCCCCTGGTGGACAGTCAAACACTTTCCATTGCTAGCTGGTGGAGAAAGTGAGAGTTGTTACCACCCTTGGAGATAGGAACAGCCCACCACAAAGCTAGGCGGTGGGACCCTGGTTACCTCCTAACCCACAGCTCTGTTGTAGTGTACTCAAACTAATTTTTCAAATGCAAAAGGGAGAGGGTTGATTATAAATCTGCTTAAAACAGTGCCCTCCTTGAGGATTGATTGATTGTGAAAAACCCAGATCCTTTCCTGAGGTCCTATGGGGAAGATAAAACTTGTTGAATCTTTTTTCCAAGCTTCCGACCTGAAAAGATTTGAAATGAAAAAGAATTTTTTTCAAAGATTTATTTATTATTATTTTTTATGGATAACTGTTTTACCTACATGCATGTATTTGTATTTGCACTTTGTGCGTACCTGGGATCCCTCGGGGCCAGAAGAGCACTGGATCCCGTGGGACTGGAGTTACAGATACATGGAAGCCACCCGTATGGGTACTGAGACAGGACCCGGGTCCTTTACAACACCAGCAAGTGTTCTTAACCACTGAGATGTCTCTCCAGCTCCAAGAGATGAAATGATTTTCTTGGTCTCTCTTGCACGGTGCCCCTAGAGGCTGCATTAGTAGGAGGGAAGGACAGTTGAAAAGCCACACCACATCTCTATGCAGGTACAACAGGGCAATCATCCGGAACGGTCCAGTTTCTGTTTGTGAGCGTGAGTGTGGTGCATATGGCCCAGTGTGTGCACGCCTATATGAGTGCAAAGAAAGATGGCACTGAGGATGCCCCCCTCTAACCATTGGCCTCAGTTCTCTGGGTTAGGTATCTTCCTGGACCTGGATCTTGTTTTTCGGCAGCCACCAATCCTCCTGTCTCTGCCTCCAACATTGGTAGGGTTCAGACATGCGTGGGAACAGCGTGTCCTGCTTGTTCTGTGGCTTCTGAGATCCGAGCTCTGGGCCACATGCTTTCCTGGCAAGCGCTCTCGATCGCCAACTCTGTTCCCACCGTCACTAATCCCACCCCCACCCCTAGCCTAGGTTAGCCTAAAACTTGCTATGTAGCTGCTGGGGATGGCTTCGAACTTCTGGTCTTCTTGCCTCCTGTACCTGGTTATAGACCTGCCTCACGATGCTGGCTGGGGACGGACCACAGAGGTTTGTGCATGCTAGGCGATCACTCAGCCTACTGAATCTCACCCCAGCCCTACCTGAGTTTTCTGCCCTTGCATGATTACTCTGTCTTCACCTGTTACTGCCGTGAGTGATCACCCTTGACAGTAGGAAAAAAAGCCTCAGAAATCCACATTCATTTTTTTAGATGTATTTATTTTATGTATATGAGCACGCAGTCGCAATCTTCAGATGGTTGCTGGGAATTGAACTCGGGACCTCTGGAAGACCAGTCAGCGCTCTTAACCGCTGTGCCATCTCTCCAGCCCTGCCGCATTCAATTTTTTAATTTTATTTTATTTTTATTTTTTAGATTAACTTAGTTACTGTGTGGAGGTGTTTTGCCTGCACAAATGCCTGTGCGTTTCATGCGTACAGTGCCCTTGAGGCCAGAAGAGGTGTCAGACCTCCTTGGAACTGGAAGTCTGAAAGTGAACTGTCACAGATGACTGAATTGAACCCAGGTCCTCTGGAAGAGCAGTCAGTGCTCTTAACCCCTGAGTCATCTCTCCAGCCCCAGATTCCTTTTTTGAGACAGGGTCTATTTAGTCCTGGCTATCCTGGAACTCTGTGTAGACCATGGTGAGCCACCATGCCTGACCCACGTTCATGATCTTTAAAGTCCGGAACTCAAGGAGCGGTTCGAACTCCTGGTCCCCTAGTCTCCACGTCCTGAGTGCTGGGAAAACAGGCACCTGGTTCCTGTAGCAGATCTTAACGCGGGATCTTTAGCTCCACAGGTGCGGGAGGAGCTGAAGAAAGGAATTTAAGAGCGGCGCAGGTGTCGGAGTTGTGAAAGATGCTGGCGGAACCAGTCCCAGATGGCCTGGAACAAGAGCCTTCCGGAGCACTGAAGTTGGAGGACGATGAGCTTGTCGAGGAGGATCCCAGGCGGGCGGAGTCCAGGCCGAGGCCCGAGGTGGCCCACCAGCTTTTCAGATGCTTCCAGTATAAGGAAGATATGGGGCCACGGGCATCCCTGGGCCGGCTCCGGGAACTCTGCAACCACTGGCTGCGACCAGCTCTGCACACCAAGAAGCAGATCCTGGAGCTGCTGGTACTGGAGCAGTTCCTGAGCGTCCTGCCCCCACACGTGCTGAGCCGACTGCACGGCCAACCGCTCCGCGACGGAGAGGAGGTGGTACAGCTGCTGGAGGGCGTGCCCAGGGACACCAGCCACTCGGGGCCGCTGGTGAGATGGGGGCTGGTGCAGAGCTGTAGGGGCTGGGGTGAATGGACAGAAACGAATAACCTCAAGAAGAAACCTGCGAATTCCGCTGGCCTTCTTCGGTGACTAGAGTACTAGCTCTCATGGTGCCCAAGCCTACCTACAAAGGCAGTGAGCAGAGCGGGGAGTTGATTCTTTCCGTGGCCTTTTATAGAGAGAGCCAGTGTTTAGAAGGCCGCAGATTAACTCTTAACCAAAACCGGAAAACTGCCTTTTATCTCCAGGCAGAAAGAAGGGGGAGAGGCTCCAGTCAAGACTCAGTCATTCAGACTGCCATCCCTGGGGCCGCATTTCGGGGTTTTTTGTTGTTTGTTTTTGTTTTTTGTTGTTGTTTTATTTGTTTTTGTTTTGTTTTGCTTTTTTGAGACAGGGCCTTTCTATGTAGTCCTGGCTGTCCAATATCTCTGTCTGGGAAATCCATTCTGTCTTTGAACCCAC